>CM054931.1:2617084-2775502 GCA_029168755.2 Tillandsia fasciculata
AATATTAAAATTATAATTAAGCGCCATGAATATTAATACGGGACAAGATACCGCTCGAACACCAACTCAGTATCTTTCAAAAAATTAAAATATAAATACAACATAAGCATAAATAATAAAATATAATATTATTAATATAATAATATTTATTTATTATATATAAAATATAAATTTTGACAAAATATTATTTTATTTTTTATGCGAATGAAAGTTAATAAAATTTTTCATTAATAATTCATATTTTTTTAAAAAAAAAAATTATCATGCATAATTTATTTATATTCTTCAAAAAAAATTTTATGTATTCATTAGAAAATTAAAATATTTATCATCTTAAACTATATATGCATAAAAAAAAATTATATATATATATATATGCACACTATGAATTGGTATTGAACGTACGTCTAAAAAGTGTCCATATCGGACACGAGTCCGATATGAACACGCAAGTGTCTAATGTAGATACGTAAAGTATATATGTCCGATATGAACACACAAGTGTCTGACATGAATACATAAAATTTATATGTCCGATATAAATACGCAAGTGTCCGACACGGATACGTAAAGTTTATAGTAGTATTATAGGGTTGCAATCACAACTGCATGCAAGTGTCTGACACGCAAGTATCTGACATGAATATATAAAATTTATATGTCCGATATAAATACGCAAGTATTCGATACGGATACGTAAAGTTTATAGTAGTATTATAGGGTTGCAATTACAACTACATGCAAGTGTCCGACACGCAGGTATCTGACATGAATACATAAAATTTATATATCCGATATAAATACGCAAATGTCCGACACGGATACATAAAGTTTATAGTAGTATTATAGGGTTGCAATCACAACTACATGCTTTTTCCGTTACAGATACAATAACAACTTTAAGTATTGAAGGGAAAAAAATATCGTTACAAATAGCGTCGATCTAGAATCACTTGATACATGGCAAGAGTTCCAGATCCATGCACTGCATTCGGAGACAAAAAACGCATCAGTAGATGGTGCTCTACTTATGAACATGGAAGTGGTGTTTAAAAAAGAAATGCACTACTACTCTGTACAAGTACCACAAGAAATTATAGCTAGCTTGCTCCTTAATTAGATCTTAGTTATTTATTTTTTTTATTTTATGAAAGTGCCTTAGATCTTAATTGCATGTGCAGTGACTGAGGACATTTTAGTGATAAGGTTTTAGAGGATTATATTTATCAATAATAGCAGGTTTATAACAGAATCCTATCCAACTGAAGAGTCTCTTAGATTATTGAGAAATGCTACAAGGTTTATAACCAAAAGTTGGTTTTAATTAATTAATAGAACAATTTTACTATATAACCACCAACATTTTTCTGCTACTCGTATCATTCTCTATTATTTTAATACTAAACATTTAAAAATGATCATCTAATCCCTAGCTAATTAAGAAGGAGATGTTGCAAGCTTAGCGATTTAATTTGTAGACTATTATTCATCTTAATCCGACTTTGGCGGGTGCCAATTCGGTCAAATATCAAATAACGTCATATATATTCATTTTCACCCCTAGAACTTGTGCTACAATTGTTACAAAAAACCATTTCTAATTAAAAAGCTTAATAATTTGGTAGAAATTAATCATTGTAATTATATGGTGTTAAGCATATATGCACCAATTTGATCCAACAATTAATTATTCTGTCATGCAACAGATCACATCTGAGACCCTAATATGGCACGAAATATAAAGCTAGAGACCACCATGCATGCAGCTCTAATATTTGAGATGGGATTAAAACGAAATTAACTATTCATATATATCACCATATGCCATGTGCTCTTCCTTGTGTAGATGCATGAACAAGAAAATTTTAGAGCATGATTAGGCTCCCATTATTTTGTTTGGTGCTGAGGCGTAGAAATCGCGTCTCCCATGTGAACGATCGATGCGGCAATTTTAAGTCATATATATATATATATATATATATATATAGATAGAGAGAGAGAGAGAGAGAGAGAGAGAGAGAGAGGTTATATAAATATACATGTTTAATTTGGGCCTAGATTATAAAGAAATATTTGATGAACAGTCACAATCACCACCCATGTTACACCTCCTTAAATCCAGGGCAAAAAAACAATTAATGCCTAATTTGATCTCCCACCCGAATGATGATAACTCATTTGACAAAATTCAACAATCCTACTGATTTTACTTGCACTTGGTGCATCTGTTTATCCGTGCACCGCCGATTTGAGTGCCAGTATGAGTTATGAATCAGTAACAACTTACTCTGTAAGAGAGTTTTTTTATATAATTGGAAATTAGAATTTTAATTTTTTCTACTTAAAAAGTCCAGCCATCTACTATATATTTAGTAGGATATTACACTACACCAAAATTATGTTACAGGGACACATACTTGTGACACTTTTGTATAAGTGTCCTATCTATATTCCATCTATATGCAAAATTAGATTATAAGGATACATTTTTGGAACACATTACAAAAATGTGTCGCTATACACCCTAGCAACGGCACATATAGCAACATTTACAATAAGTGTCGGTATTTTTGTCAGCGACATTTTTTTTAGATTTTAGAAACACTTAAAAGTGTCACTATAGTCTAATTTTGTCGCAGTGTTATATTTTTAAAAATTAATTTAAATACATAATATGCTATTCATCGAAGACATTTGATCGCAATCTCACATAATTTAGACTACAAAAAAAAAAAAAAAAAAAAAAATTAAAGAAAAATAAACTGCTATCAAGGTGCTATATATATATATATATATATATATATATATATATATATATATATATATATATATATATATCGCATGCTACTTTATATTAATTAAGTTCATAATATTAAACATTTAATTGATTTCATTTGTTTCAAATTGCTAACATGCATGGGGGCCATTTAGAATCAAAGGTAGATCAAACAAACACAAATAAATTTGAGTCCAACCCAAACCAATAAGAGATCTAGTTGTTTCGTTGTCCACGTTACCGTTAACTCGACCGAATTATTCATCATTGCTATTAACCGATCCAAAATATTGAACCGTTCATATATTATCGACACTTGGGTTTGGTAGTTATGGGATTAGTTTGGGGCATCTAGTTCGTTTAATCATTTGATTTAGTTAAATTGGTTTAATATGTGATGTGACCACATTTTACGGAAAATAAAAAAATAAAGAAATGAAAAATTATTGGTCAATTAAGGACCACACTAATATTTAGGTTGGGAGAGCATGTTACGCTCCAAATTTTCTACGTTGAACCATGTGAAACAAGGCCAATTTTCCACAATAATTTAGTAGAGGATCCCAACTTAGATTCCGTAACAGTTTTTATAACGTATTTGTTTGTATGTGACATCCATTTCTCAAATTGAATTCAACTTGTACCACTAGAGATCTATAATTTGAATCCAATTCCTATATAATTAAGCCAACGTACGTTAGCCCACAATAGAGCACACACATCGATCGCGTCCTAAGCAAGTGAGTTAAGGGAGAGCTAACACCATGGAGATTAAGCAATCTAAGAGGGATCACCACTCCATGGCAAAGTGCTTCTTCCTGAAGAGCCTGAGGAAGCCGCAGACGGCGGCGGAGGCGATCGAGAAGCTCCACGGGGGGCGGGTCGTGTCACGGGAGGAAGAGAACGGGGTCGTGCGTGTAAAGATCGTCGTGAGTAAGAAGGAGCTGAAGCAGATGTTGGCCGGCATAAACGGCGTCCAAAACACGTCCCGCTGCCACCAAACTGGGGGCGGCGCCACCACACCGCAGTCCCTGGAGCAGCTGATGCACGTCCTGCGGCGGCGGCGCGCGAAGAAGCTCGAGGAGGCCGCGAAGGGACTCCGCGGGGAATGGCAACCGCAGCTGCAGAGCATCCCTGAGGAGATTTAGGAGAGAAGGGCTACAAAATTGATTAAATTAGTTAACTCCACTTTTGCTTAGTTAACATGGTTTTGATCTAGATTCGTACAGATTTGTGTGGTTCACTAGTTTGTCGTCCTCTGTGAGATTTAAGGGAATGTAACATATTTAGTAGTATCTCCTAATCTCCTACTGTGTAAAGTGATTATTATTAATATTAATTGGTACCAGGTAGTGCTGATCTTTTTAGCACTCCTCATGATTTAAAGTAACGTGCAGTTTTTTTTTGTTACCTAATTTCTTGCTTTCGGTATGCTATTTTTTTAGGATCTTATTAGTATATATATACATATATAGATTTCTTTTGTTTTTTTTTTGAGAGAGAGAATATATAGATTTCTTTTAAGTTCTTTAATTGAAAAGATGATAGAAAACGAGGGCTTTGGAGAGTAGAAGTGCTCGATGGGAAAGCAGAATCATTCCAAAATAGAATTTTCTTTTCCTTTTTTCTTTTTCTATTAGTTGTTGTTGTTATCATTGTTTAGAATTGAGAGTCATCTAAAATTAAATTATAATTAACTCATTACAATACGTAACTTGATATTATATATAAAAAATAATATTTTTTTGGTGGAGCGGAAGAAACCAGCAATTGAGAAGTACTACACAAAAGCAAATTATCGGCCTAATGGAAAATAGTGGTCCGGGTATGGGCCCTAGTTCTCACTACAGAACTTTTTATAAATTTGTCCAACAGTTGGGCTGGTCCTGCAGGAAATCGCACAAATTCGGGCTTGCTTGCGGCCCATTTACAAATTTGGGGTGCTTGCAGTCTTCTTATTGTAGGATGGATATACATCTATTTGATTAAATATTAAACATAATAATAATACTCTATATCTTCAGCAATAGAATCTATTAACTTCAAGTTGCAGCGTTTGCAGATCTTTTTGTTCGCCAATTGTTATCGTATGACATTAATACTTTGTTTATTAAAATCTTCTAATAGTTCTTTCAAAGTATGAGTTCACTTTTGAAACTCAAAAAGTTTTAGTTTCGAATTGATGCTTCCAAAAGAGACTTGGCTGGGCCATGCATGTGGCTTGTAATATACCCGGCTCGTTGAATAAAGATCGGCTCTGTCGTTAAAATATTTTCTGGATCAATTAAACCTGTCAGAGCGAGAAATCTCAGGATTCAGGCAGTTGGATATGTATTTCTGAATAACGGTGCTCTCAAAATCTCTCTTTTTTTTTGTGCGTATCTGCTGTGCTACTATAATTTGCTATTCTTGGTATTAGCCCACCAAGTGTTTGTTGAATTGCCTCAGTCAATTTTTGTATAGCAAATAATTCGCAACATAGTTGATTTTGGCGGAAATAATTTTTGCTGCAAGTTAGAGAATGTGAAGTTCTCTTATGCCACGTTGTGTTTGTGCGTTTTCCCAATTCTCCTTTTTTTTTTTTTTTTTTTTTTTTTGTTTGTTTGTTTGTTTGTTTGATACAGCACCTCTGCAAAACGTTGAATCAGAAGACTTTTAACTTCGACTAAAAAAGATACTGGCAGTTAATAATAGTTCAGTGATGCGACGATTTTTTTCTTCAGATCATCAAAGAGAGTTCATTAACATGAATCTGACTCGATAGAGAATCCAGAATGGCTCACTACATGGATTTGCAAGCATTCATCCTGCGCGCGCGTGTGTTAAAGCTTTATAGACAGGCAATACGAACTGCTCGCCGAGCCCCCGTCCATTCCCGCGGTGAAGCTTTTTGAAATTTTCTTTTCTTGATTTGGTTTTCTTGCTCATATTTTCAACTGCAGTTTGTGATCAATGAATGATACGCGCAGCGGAGCTGAGACAGACCATGAGAAACGAGATCGAGAAGAACAAGCACTGCAATGACAAGCAGAAGATTCGATTTTTCATTAGCGAAGGATTGCAGAGATTAAAGGGTCTCGACGAGATGCTCGATATGGCGGGCCACAATTAGCTGAACCTAACTAGTTGGTACTAAGCATGTTTTCTTTTCGGGTAAATCCCTCTAAATTGTGTAATATTAGCTCTCAAGATTTCGAGTTGGTGATGTTTTCACAAACAGACATGTTTATGTTCAAATCTGAGAGATCAGACATGTTTAGTTCTATAATTAAATATCTAATAAAGGAGCACTAACTTTCCAGGGTCCTTTAAAATCTGTTTGCTGAAGTTCCTGCTGTCACTGAATTATGGACAAGAATCTTACCCCCGCAAAATTTTATTTAACATCCAATTCGGGTTTTCTGCAGCAGTCGTAATTTTACAAAAATACCACAAATTTCAAATTATCATTCAGACAGCCCTGAAGGATGTAGTGGTGCTGCCCAGAAGATAATGAGCTGGTGAGCACAAGTTAAAGCAAGGCTTCTGTGGAATGTATGTGCAGGTCTGCTTCAGTGGCTTATCATCCATGGATTTAATAGATGGTTGATTAAGATAAGCATACTTGCTTTGGGTCCACCTGCAGTTCCATGAGAAAGTCTTTTTATGTCACGCAAGAACTTTAAAAGGTAGCAAAATCTTTTAAAGTTTCCAAAGTTGAGTACCAATTACGAATAAGAAATTCTCCTTTCTCGCTCATTATAAACAAATGTATTGAACGAAAAGGCATTCGACAGGTTAACACTAAAGAAATTGCCAAGCACTAAATGGTTACTTTACGTGTTACCTGCGTTCAACTTTTGAAAGCTAATATTGATCGAGTATCAACAGAGCATAGTGGACGCCACAACTAATATTATCATAGTACTAAGTAAAGTGAAAGCTAACCAACCAGTCCTTGATCCCTATTTGCAACTCCTCTTCTTTATCTTTATCATTATCATTATTGTCGTCGATAGTAATCTCTTTCAACAGTGCCTGGAAGTGGTGGTAATCGTCTTGCTGCGCGAAACAAAAATCGAATGATTTTGACATCTGATAATAATTCAATAGCACAGGAAATACTCGCGTAGAGTTTCCAACCAATTCCACCCTATGCATGACAAAATTCAGTCTCGATGTAATAACTAACAAATAAGAAGGAGATCCTTGCCCTGAGTGACTTAGCTCTGATTCTCGCAGCCACCTTCTGAGCCGCGAGAAGGTGTTCTTCTTCATCCATCTTCTTCCGCCTCCAGAAACTGTCGATTTGCACTCTCGTTACGCTGCGAACTGCTGCCATCTTTCGCGGTGGCGGTAGAGTTGCCTCTAGTCGGCTTGGTGGCGGTGGTGGTGGTTGCATAATGGTTTTCTGTGAGAAGAGGTGGTGGGCTCAGTGTCTTTTTAGTTGTCTTTGAGTCTTTTGCCATCAAAATTTTTCACCTCTATACTTAAATACTTTTGGAATCTTCTATTCAAACCGAACGTTCCCAATAGGACCGGTAGATTTGTTCTCTTCTCCTACTCTCCTCTTGTGGTTGCATAATCACGTGCTCTAATCCTACTTGTTATTCAAATTCTCGCTTATCATGCGCCTTACCAACTGTACGGTTTGCAGTGAAATGGAATGAAACGAAGGTTATATTAGATATATTATCCAGTCGCAATATATGAAGTGGAGATTTGAGCCAAGATATTAAATTAATTAAGTACTAAGATTCACAGCATGATAAAGCTTTATTGCGTTAAACAATATTGAAACAAAAAAGTGCATGTCAGAGTACTTGGAACTCAAATTGAAGATCCTATGACTTGGAAAATTTGGTTGATGTTTTTTGAAGTGGATCTAGCTTGCAGAAATTCTGGTAGTGCACATGGGAAGCCCTGCTCCACATTAGCCTCTTTTTTACTTATCTTACAGCACCAACAAAAGCAACGAAAAACAGCAGAAGAAAAGGACTTAAAATTGATCCAGCTCGCGAGATTAATGTCCTTGAATATGACCATCTAAGCTAGTGAAATTACTGTACATATTGCTTGTTTACTTCAGGTGATTCATATCATCATTATTTTGTGTCTGCACTAAATTTCATTTGGATCAAATGATCAGCAACAACTAATACATCTCGTGCGCGGTAACAAAAACATATGTTTCTGAGGTATATTAAAATTCTGTCTCTGTTTGATAATTTGCCAATCAATCCTTTCTAATTCATATCTTTGTTTTATTTTTTTTTTATTTTTTTTTTATTTTTGTAATTTCTTACATAAAAAATTAAAAAAATAACTATCCTATCCCATCCACACAAGCAAAATTGTTGATAAAATTTCAAAATAGCATTATCTTTTCGCCCAATCTTTCCTTAGTGGGATTGATTTTAAAGGTTAAAACGTTCCTCTGTATAAAACAAAAATGCTCTTGTATCTCACCCTAGGCATGCACTTAGGGAAGCTGAAGTAAAACTCAAAAGCAAAAACTACCGTAGCAAGATCTTTAATTTAGATTCAATTTAAAGATTGTAACTACTCGCTAGAAATAAGAAAAAACTACCGTAGTAAGATCTTTAATTTGGATTCAATTTAAAGATTGTAACTAGCTATTCGTTTGAAATAATAATCCGTTGAGTATAAATCGGCGGTCAAAATATTTAAATCTTTATTATTATTATAATATTAGGGTGGAGACTTTTTATGTTTCTAATTATATTCTATTTTTTATTTGACATGGGATTATTAGGCCGTTACAGATCTTTTTACACGTCCGATTGAAATTTTAGAGGGAACTTCTGTGAGTTGAAGAGGTGGCTTCTATCAAACTCGTGGTATAGTACTTTACCCTATATAGCATTTAGTTCTCACACTTTTCACTAGTATTTCTCTCTGATATCAATTATAACAATTCGATTCGCTAACCGTAATAATTTGTTGAGTCCAAATTATTGGTTCAAAATACTTAAAACTCAATTATTAATAACAAGGTTCATGGGCTTTTATATATCCAATTAAAATTCCGTTCGTCCTTGTCATTCCGATCACACAATACAAGATCAACAAACCAGCTATCGCTGGCAATAATAACTTTACACTCCACTTTTTAGAGAGTCGCCTATTATAGAATCACTCTAACTCTAGCACGTTTAACTCTCTTAACCTTTTAAGTCCAGTCGGCGCCCAAAATATTATAATTGGCTTAAGAGGTTTATTCCTATTATATTTTATATATAAGACTATTTTAAATTTTACTATAAAAAGCGCCCAAAATATTATAATTGGCTTAAGAGGTTTATTCCTATTATATTTTATATATAAGACTATTTTAAATTTTACTATATTTTATATATAAAAGATATTTCAAATTCTCCTTTGAGCTCAGACATTTTTATTAGGCTCAGGCACACGAACAAACATTAAGAAACAAGAGATTTGTCTTGCTAGCGGTGCTTTACTAACAACAATCATCAGTCGAAAAGTTACGCTTTATCAGCTATATAATTCTAACTCAATCGAAATTTATCTCACTTTTTCGATTGTTAATTAATTTTAATATCAATTGTGATGCCCCACTTTTCGGAAGGTCGTCCATACTAAAACTACTTTAGTTCACCGATATGCTAAAACTATTTCAGTTCTAGCATATTTAACTCTCTTAACTCTTTAAACCTAATTACCGCTCTATATGCTATAACCGAATTAAAAAAACTAATTCTATTATATTATATATATAATTATTTTAAATTTTGAAAATGACGTAAAGATAGATGAATCATGGCATCAACACTTCTAAAGGGACTTAATAGAATGTTCAATATGACCTGAAAATATCTGTTGGGTTGACAATTTAGGGCCCAGGAGCTTACACATTGGGCCATTGAAGTAAGAAAACAATGGCCTAGCAGGTACATGTATAATCTCTATTCTGGGCACGAAAATGTCTGAGGGGGAATCTAACGGGATGATAAAGAAAGATATCTTTGAGATATTTGTTGCAGCGAACAAAAGATGAAAGACGAAGCGAACAATTGGGACGACATCGACAATGACATGGAATAAAGGCAAAATTGCACTGAAAACTCCACAGTCTTCATCACCGTTCTCTTCAATTTGGCGGAAAATTTAAATATAAATACAGATTGCTTCCTGAACATGGTCCACCACGTCATCCGTGGACCGGCTAAATTTCGTCATTTTTAAATTTTTTTTTCTTTTGTTTATTAAAATTAAATAAATAGATCTAGTTTGAGTAGAGCTGGGTGTCAGGTGGGTCCATAGATGACGTGGTGCACCCTGTCCAGGCATCAATTCCTCCTTCCGGCGACGTACCGAAAAGCAGGACAATCTCTCCCGCACAAATCGGGTGCTTCCAGCGTCTTCTTCTTTCGCCTTCAGTCGGGAGAATAAGCGCACAAAGACTCCCCCTTACGCGACCCTACGACAGGCAACACCTCACTTTGAATCTTCCTTTCCCTCGTTGCTGAAAAGGCATCATGAAAATAAAAAAGAAGAAAAAGAAGAAGAAGAAAGGAACCAAACCCTTTCCGCTTCTTAACCACCTCTCAAAACCCTAAAAATGAGAGAGAGAGAATTAGAACTCAACCAATCTCTCCCCAATGGGCCAATGCATCACCAAAACCTACGAAATCCCCATCACCACTTCCTCGTTCAAACCCCCCTCGACCCCTCCGCGGCCTCCTCCTCCGCCGCCGCCGCCGCCGCCGAGAGATCTGTCCCTCCCCAAGACCGATCCATCTCCACCGCCGCGGCCGCGCCCCATCACCAGGACGACCTTCTCAAAAACCCAGTCCTCGGCCCGAATCGGAGCCGTACTCGAAAAGCCCATGGTGGACGTCACCACGCTCTACGCACTCGATCGGGAGCTCGGGCGGGGCCAGTTCGGGATCACCTACCTCTGCACGGAGCGGTCCACGGGGCTCAAGTACGCGTGCAAGTCGGTGTCGAAGAAGAAGCTCGTGAGCCGGAGCGACGTGGAGGACATGCGCCGGGAGGTGATGATCATGCAGCATTTGTCGGGGCAGCCGAACGTCGTCGAGTTCAAGGGCGCGTACGAGGACCTGCAGAGCGTGCACCTCGTGATGGAGCTCTGCACCGGCGGGGAGCTGTTCGATCGGATCATCGCCAAGGGGAGCTACTCCGAGCGCAAGGCCGCCGACGTCTGCAGGGACATCGTCACCGTCGTGCACGTCTGCCACTTCATGGGGGTGATGCACCGCGACCTCAAGCCCGAGAACTTCTTGCTCGTCAGCAAGGACGAGGACTCCCCCCTCAAGGCCATCGACTTCGGCCTCTCCGTCTTCATCGAGGACGGTAATCCCCCGCTGTCCAAATATTCTTCTTCCCTTTTTCCAACTCATCGAGCATGTCGGAATGTTCGTAAAATATGGTATGCCGGAGAACTTTGCTGATATTTGCCATTTGCTTAAATGCAGGCAAATCTCTCCGTGATGTCGTAGGAAGCGCTTATTATGTCGCCCCGGAGGTATTGAAGAAAAACTATGGGAAGGAGATCGATGTGTGGAGCGCCGGAGTCATATTATACATTCTTCTTTGCGGCGTGCCTCCTTTCTGGGCCGGTACGAGTAGAGTCATATATTTCCTTTCCTTCTGCTAATCCGCTGAAATGAATACGGACCGAAAGCATTTTGAACTGATTCATCACTTGGGAGTCTGATCTAATGCACTGCAATTGCAATTAAAATGCAGAGACGGAGAAAGGTATATTTGATGCTGTATTACAAGGCAATGTCGACTTAAGCACTCCGCCTTGGCCTTCGATATCTGCTAGTGCAAAGGACCTGATCAGAAAGATGTTGACTCGCGACCCAAAGAAGCGCATCACAGCTGCTCAGGCTCTCGGTTAGTAGATTGTCTCTACCAGAGGTGGAAAAGATTTATTTGGGACTTTCACATGCATATCCCTCCAAAACAGTTATTCAGAACTTTCGTATATGGCCGGCCCTCGAAATTGCGTTTCTTACAAGAATACCTTCTACTTAAGTTCGGTCCTCTGTCTGATTATGTTTGATACGTAGTTTCTTAGGAAGGGTCAATTTTGTAGAGAGCTTATTTGAAAATTTACATTTTGCAGGGATACGACCAAGTGTAATTATCTGCAAGTTGTTGTATACTTTAATCTCTTCCTCTAGTTTGGCTAGATGTTCCTACTTCCTATGCTGTAGTTATTTTAGCTCTCAATATGCTTGGATGCCCACATTCTATGTTTTTTGTTTTTCTCTCTTCTTTTTATCATTAAATTAATTTGAAAGTAATCAATGAGCAGAGCACCAATGGCTTAGAGAAGATGGCGTGGCATCCGACAAACCTATTGATAGTGCAGTCCTTTTGAGAATGAAGCAGTTCAGGGCAATGAACAAGCTAAAGAAACTCGCCCTTAAGGTCATCTTTCTCAATTCTCCTTTAGTTGTTTTCTTCATAACTCTTCTCGAGCTAATGTATGTTGTTTGATGTTTTTCTAGGTCATAGCGGAGAATCTTTCGGAGGAGGAGATCAAGGGCTTGAAGCAGATGTTTAACAATATGGATACTGATCGGAGCGGTACAATCACCCTTGAAGAACTGAAGGTTGGATTGTCGAGGTTAGGATCGAAGGTTTCTGAAGCAGAAGTTCAGCAACTTATGGACGCAGTAAGTTTGAGGGGAAAAATAAATAAATATAAAATGAATTTGAGGTTTTCTGTGAAAATTTATGTGGTTATATTAAGGTATTATTTCACAGGCCGATGTAGACAAAAACGGCTCTATTGACTACATTGAATTCATCACTGCAATGATGCATCGGCATAAACTGGAAAAGGAGGATAACTTGATAAAAGCATTTCAGCATTTTGATAAGGATGGAAGTGGGTAAGCATAAAACTTTCTGCATCCCGAAAATTTGAGAAGAGTTATTCTCCAATGCTAACTTTTAATTACATCATGGTAACTTCTCCGATTGTTCGAGCAATAAATCACTTTTAACTTTGTCTTTCCTCCGCGAAATAAAACTTTGTAGCTCTCTAATGGCCCTTTTGTCTCCCCAAAACAAGCAAGTAGAAAGGTGTTGATCACTTTTTCTATTAGGTACATCACAAGAGAAGAGCTGAGACAAGCAATGACAGAATATGGAATGGGCGACGACGCGACTATAAATGAAGTACTCGACGACGTAGATACAGATAAGGTGGCTATATTATTCTTACTTTCTACTCATACATCATCCATGATTCTAATTAGATTCTGTAAATTTCCTTCTTCGAAACCGGCAGGATGGGAAGATTAATTACGATGAATTCGTGGAAATGATGAGAGGAAGCCGTGCATAAAAGTAATGTTTCTCTCTTGCTTGCTGGGTGTGTATATATTGCTCCCTATAAGCTGCTTAAATGAATAAAGAAGAGCACAGTTCTCAGTGTGCAGCATTTCTTCGCAGGTAACGCATGTTGTGTGTAACTTAATCTGTCTATTGGAATATTTGGATTTTGTTGAATATAAATCATATAAACATCGTTTTCTAACCGCATAAGCTTTTAGAGTATAACTATTGTTTTATATTAATTTGACATGATATCAGAGTAAGAGGTTCTGAGTTCGAGTTCCGTCAGGCTCTGTCTTTATTCGATTAAAAAGTCTCGAACTCAGAATATCGTTCTTTAAACAGTTGTTTCATATAATTTCACAGATTTGAGTGGCAATATTATTAAAACAAAATTCAACAATATTTCCTCACCTTTAGAAATGCCGTAAATTTTGCATATTTTATACTTGGTTCGGGACTCCTTATTTTCGTAGATTGAATTCAATTCATAAGCATGCATTTTGAAATGGGTATATATAAGTCCAATCCAGTTATGATGCGAATGAGTGGGTGAATTGAGTGGGCTATGTACGGCCGGCCCATTTGTATTTGTTCAAAGTTGTTATTCGATTTTGAGTTGTTTGGCTTTTTTTTTTGTTTCCTTTTTATTTTTTTTTCCGTTGGTTTGATTATATTCTGAGTTTTTTAAATTAATTACTTTTGATTTTGGTTGACGTCTTTAAGTTCGTTTTTCTCTCGACCGAGTCGAACTTATCTTGTCGACATTCCTGAAGTAGTCATTTAAAAGCAAAAAAAAAACTTTAACCAGTATTAAAAAAATTCAATGCTATATTATTAACGTGCGTAGTGAACTAGAAAAAATATCTGTCATTTTTTGATCACTTTATAAAGCCTTTTGTGGTGGATCCAAAGCTTTTGTGTGTGTGTGTGTGTGTGTGTTTGTTTCTAAGAAAACAGATATATTTATATTATTAAAATAAATATATTATAACTAGTTATGATAACAAAATTTAGTAAAATTATTTTAGATATATCAATTATCTTTTCTTTGTTGATGTTATATGAAATATGTTTCAAATTGTTATATAAACAATATTTTATTCATTCCTTCTATCTTTTTCATATAATAATTTAAGAGAAGGAACATCGCCGATGCGGTTGTGACGGCGTGTGAGATATTTGGGTGGAGTAGTAGGACAAATTATGAGGGGGTAGGGGTGAAGGTGGACTTCGAAAAGGCGTATGTTAGCCTTAGTTCGGCGTTCCTGATTAGAATCTTAGAGTGGTGTGTGAGATATTTGGGTGGAGTAGTAGGACAAATTGTGAAGGGGTAGGGGTGAAGGTGGACTTCGAAAAGGCATATGATAGCCTTAGTTGGGTGTTCCTAATTGGAATCCTAGAGTGGTGGGGCTTTGACGGTAGATGGTGTGAGTGGATCCAGCAGTGTATCGGTAACGCGTAGCTGGCGGTGCTTGTTAATGGAGAGGCTACTAATTGGATCAAGAGCAAGAGAAGGGTGAGACAAGGGAACCCCCTTTCGCCGTACCTGTTTATTTTGGTGGCTGAGTGTTTAGCGCGAATGACGAACGAGGCGGTCAGGAACAAGCTCTTTAGGGGGCTAGGTCCGTCTGAGGAATGTCGGGTGTCTCTAATTCAGTATGCAGACGATACGCTCTTTTTTTGCGAAGCACGGTCAAAGCAGATTAGGACTCTAAGATTCATCTGGCATTTGTTTGAGTGGGCGTTCGGACTTAAGTGAACAAGCAAAAAACGGAGCTGTTCTACACCGATAAGGTAGCAGGCAAAGGGGGTAGATTGGCGAACATTGTGGAGTGTAAAGTTGGGGCCTTCCCGACCAAATACCTCGGTCTGCCTCTGTCCACCAAGAGGTTGAGGAAGGAGGATTGAAGAGGGGTTATTGATAAAATTCGCAGAAGGATCGAAGGGTGGCAGGTTAAGCTACTCTCGAGAGGAGGTAGACTCACGTTGGTTAACGCTGTTTTGTCCTACCTTCCCATTTATATTTTTTCGATTTTCAAGGCATCGAAGTGGGTCACCAAGCGTATTGAGGCCTTCTTTGCAAATGGTGGTTAAGGTGTTTTTACCGTTAAGGCGACATATAGAGTTCTTTGCGACGGGGGTCTTCGGGACCCTATCTCCTCTGGCCTATGGAGGTTGCGTATCCCTGCTAAGGTCAGAATTTTTGTCTGGCTTGTACTTAGGAACCGGATCCTTACGACAGATAACCTTGAGAAAAGGGACTGGGTGGGGGATAATCGGTGTGTATTTTGTGGCTCAACTGTTGAGACGGTAGATCACCTACTGTTGAGTTGCGTTTTTGCTCGGTTTGTGATTGGGTCAGGTGAAGGGGCCGGTGGGTTCGTGAGTTAGGGGCTAATGTGCGCGAGGTGTGGGATAGCTGGATGAGGGGGGTGGGACCATTACAGAGAAACAGTAGGCATATCTTTTTGGCGGCAAATTGGTGGGTGATTTGGAAAGTTAGGAATGGCGTTATTTTTCAGATGTCTAACACTGACTCTCCGTATGTCGTCAGGTGGGTCAAGAGGGAGTTGATACACTGGAAGGATTTGGGGTGAGAGGTCCCCGCCGTGAGTAGGTATTAGGTATTGGTGTTGGATTATGTAAAATCATGTTTCGAGTCCATATGGATTTGATCCAATCTTGTTCCTAAAGATTAGGGATGATTTAGGAATATCTTAAAGATAATTCTTAAGAGGATATGGACGACGACTAGAAGTGATTTAAAAATCTCGGATGGACGGTGGAGATCGTTTCCTATTAGAATTAGGTTTTTAGAGTTATATTAACTCTTGCGATTCATCGTTTATTTTTTAGGGCTTCATTGAAAAATCCTAATTGAGAGGAAAAACGTGGAGAGCCTCCGTGAGAGAGTTTCTTGTAATCCAATTTTACTCCTTGTACTTTTGTGCCGTGGATTAATCGAATAACGCATTGAGGTGGTCTTGCCCGTGGACGTAGGTTGACACATTGTTGGCCGAACCACGTAATTCTCGTGTCCTTGCATTCCCTTATTTGTTTTATTTCTTTAGTTATTCTCGTGCTTGTTTTCTACAATCGTTTTCGCCTATTTTCATCTACGAAAGATTCTGTTTTCGCTGCGCTCGTGTGCTGTGTGGGTTGAGGTGTGCTCGGTAACCCCACGGCCGGTCCCCCTTCAATTGGTATCGGAGCGTTTGGTTATTCGTAGTTCGTTGACGGTGAAACGATGGCGGGAAAAGTTTCAGCGACAAAGTATGAGATTTCTCGATTTGATGGAGCGAACTTTGCGTTGTGGAAACTGAAGATGCAAGCAGTTTTGATTAAAGATGCTTGTGAGATTGCCCTGCAAGGAATAGAAAATAAGCCGGAAGGGATGACGGATAAACAATTTGAAGAGAAGGACAAGATGGCTTTGGCAAACCTATATTTGGCACTGGATGATTCGGTGTTATTCAATGTGGAGACCGAGACTACCGCAAAAGAGATTTGGGATAAATTAAAAAATCTCTATGAAGGAAAGTCATTGGTGAACAAAATTTTCTTAAGGCGACAATTGTACAATCTAAAGATGAAGGATGGGGCACCGGTACAAGAACATCTAAGTACATTCAACTCTATCGTGAGCAAACTCGCTGCCCTAGACGTGAGAATTGATGAAGAAGAAAAGGCAAGTATTTTACTTTGCTCGATGCCGGAAACTTGGGATAATTTGATTATGAACTTGAGCCATGTTGAAACCCTTAAGATGGAGTCGGTTGTTGCATCATTACTTACCGAGGAGATGAGGCGGAAGTCTAGCCAAGGAAGTTCTTCGGGGGAGGCTATGATAGCACGGGGAAGACCTTTCGAGAGGGAGTATGGTGATCGAGGAAAGTCGAGATCAAAATCCAAGGGCAAAAAGAAAGTAAAGTGCTGGAATTGTGGAAAGTTGGGGCACGTGAAGAAAGATTGTCGGGTTAAAGGAGTTGATGGTAAATCCGATTCAAATAATTTTCAAGGTAATATAGCCGAAGCGGATGCTAAGTCGGCTAGTTCAGAAGACGGAGATGCGTTAGTCGCATTGGATAGATCCGAGCTTATTTATCATTGGATCTTGGATTCGGGGGCGTCATTCCACATGACTCCCTATAGGGAGTGGTTTCATTCTTATAAGTCACGGGATTGTGGAGTTATCTATTTGGGTGACAACACGGCATGTCCGGTGGTTGGAGTGGGAGACGTTCGGATCAAGATGTTTGATGGTGTTATTCGGACGGTTTCTAATGTTCGACATGTTCCTGCACTTCGAAAAAGTCTTCTATCACTTGGAAAATTTTGCAAACAAGGGTTTAAATTCATCGGCGAGAAAGATCACTTGAAGGTATGTCAAGGTTGTTTGGTGTTGATGAAAGGAGAGCAAGTAGGTGGCCTTTATAGATTAGTGGGCGAGACTCAAGTGGGAGAAGCGGTTGTTGCAAGCGCAAAGGTGGAGTCTTCAACGGTGTGGCATCGCCGTTTAGGACACATGAGTGAGCGCGGATTGCAGGTATTATCCAACCGTGAACTTCTTTCAGGTTACAAGTCCGCGCCATTAGATTTTTGTGAAGATTGCATCTACGGGAAGCAACGAAGGTTGTCTTTTTCTCTATCACATCAAAGAAGTAAGAAGCATCTCGAGTTGATTCATTCGGATACTTGGGAGTCGCCCGATACTTCGTTGGGCGGATGTTCTTACTTTGTTTCATTTATTGATGATTACTCTCGGAAGGCTTGGGTGTATATTCTAAAGCGAAAGTCCGATGTGTTTGAGACTTTTAAGAAGTTCAAAACTCTTGTGGAGAATGAAAAGGATTTAAAAATTAAGTGCCTACGTTCTGATAACGGAGGGGAGTATTGTTCAAGAGAATTTGATGAGTTTTGTATTGAGCATGGAATTAAGCGGCATCTCACGGTACCCGGTACACCGCAACAAAACGGTGTAGCGGAGAGGTTAAATAGAACACTCATGGAGAGGGCCCGTAGCATGTTGAGTACTTCAAAACTCGACAAGAGATTTTGGGCGGAAGCCGTGAGCACGGCTTGTTATTTGATTAATCGAGCGCCGACAAAATCACTTGGTTTGGAAATTCCTGAAGAAGTCTGGAGCGGCAAGTCCGTTGATTACTCCTATCTTCGTGTCTTTGGATGTGATGCTTATGCGTGGATACCGAAGGAGAAAAGGTCAAAATTGGATAAGAACTCTCGGAGGTGTATATTTCTTGGCTATGCGAAAGGTGTTAAGGGGTATCGATTGTGGGACCCTACTACCCACAAAATAGTCATAAGTCGTGACGTTATCTTCAATGAAGGGTCCTTTCAAGGCACCAAGGAAAAGCAAGATGATGATGCTATGATTCCAATTGAGCTCTTTGAAGCGCGCGATGAGGTGCAAGTTGAGCAAGCACAACAGGATGATGAAGTGGTTGATGATGAACCTGACTTGGAATCTCCGCAATCATCCGAAGATACAAATTCACCGGTAGAGTCGCCAGCGGATTCCGGGCGTCCTAGTAGAGTTATTAGACCTCCTGCGAGGTATAATGACTATATTACTTCATTTATTCCTTCTGCAAACCATGTTAGTGCATATGTTGCTTTAGCGGAAGAAGATGAGCCGACTTCGTATAAGGAGGCTTGTGAGTCGACTGACGCTGGGAAGTGGCAATGCGCGATGGAGGAGGAGATGGAGTCAATTCGGAAGAACAAGACTTGGGAACTTGTTGATTTGCCGAAGGGAAGGAACGCGATTGGATGTCGGTGGGTGTTTAAGGTGAAAAAGGATACAGATGGGAATGTGGAGAGGTTCAAGGCAAGATTGGTGGTGAAGGGATATGCTCAGAAGCCGGGAATCGATTTCGATGAGATCTTCTCACCGGTGGTTCGTCTTACCACTATTCGGGTTGTTTTGGCGATCGCAGCGGTCATGGATTTGGAGCTCGAGCAGATGGATGTAAAAACAGCATTCTTGCATGGTGACCTGGAGGAGGAGATATATATGTCGCAACCGGAAGGCTTTGTCGAAAAAGGCAAGGAGTATTTGGTTTGTCGGTTGAACAAATCGTTGTACGGCTTGAAACAGGCGCCAAGGTGTTGGTACAAGCGATTTGATTCCTTCATTATAAGTTTGGGTTTTGATAGGCTTGAAGCGGATCATTGTGCATATTTCTGCGATTATAATGACGGGAGCTTCTGTATTTTGTTATTATATGTCGACGACATGGTGGTCGCCGGAAATAACAAGGGCAAGATATCTATCTTGAAGACTCAGTTAGCCGGTGAGTTCGATATGAAGGACTTAGGAACTGTGAATCAAATACTCGGGATGAAGGTACTACGGGAGAGAAAGAATAGGAAAGTTTGGCTTTCACAGAAGAGTTATGTGGAGAAGGTTCTGCGGCGCTTCAACTTGCAGAACGCAAAGCCAGTTTCTACCCCGTTTCCTATTCATTTAAAATTGTCGGCCGAGCAATCACCGGGTACGGAAGCAGAAAAGGCCGACATGGCTCGGGTACCATATTCATCGGCAGTAGGGAGCCTTATGTTTGCCATGGTGTGCACGAGACCCGACATTGCTCAAGCAGTGGGAGCAGTGAGTCGGTATATGGCGAATCCAGGTTGTGAACATTGGAATGCAGTGAAGTGGATTCTCAGATATTTGAGAGGTACTGCGGATTTCTCACTCTGTTATGGTTCTGCGGGTTTGGAGTGCGTCGGATATGTGGATGCAGATTTCGCAGGAGATAAAGACAGAAGAAAGTCTACCACGGGTTATGTTTTCTCCATGGGCGGTGGTGCTATTAGCTGGGAGTCGAAGCTTCAGTCGGTAGTCGCTTTGTCGACGACGGAGGCAGAGTACATAGCAATGACACATGCTTGTAAGGAGGCTATCTGGCTAAAAAGACTTTTAGGAGAATTAAAAGTGAAGCAAGATGTGGTGGGAGTGAATTGTGATAGTCAAAGTGCAATACACTTGGCGAAGAATCCGGCGTTTCACTCTCGGACGAAACACATTGATATTCGTTATCACTTCGTGAGAGATGTGGTGGATGAGGGTTTTATCTCATTGTTGAAAATTCACACAGATGCGAATCCAGCGGATATTTTAACGAAACCGGTGACTCGAGAGAAGTTCAATTGGAGTATGACTTCTCTCGGTCTTGGAGCTACATGAGGAGAGTGGGAATTTGGCAAGATCTTCAATTTTGTGAAATTCGGCACATGTTTTTAAGTGGGAGAATTGTTGGATTATGTAAAATCATGTTTCGAGTCCATATGGATTTGATCCAATCTTGTTCCTAAAGATTAGGGATGATTTAGGAATATCTTAAAGATAATTCTTAAGAGGATATGGACGACGACTAGAAGTGATTTAAAAATCTCGGATGGACGGTGGAGATCGTTTCCTATTAGAATTAGGTTTTTAGAGTTATATTAACTCTTGCGATTCATCTTTTATTTTTTAGGGCTTCATTGAAAAATCCTAATTGAGAGGAAAAACGTGGAGAGCCTCCGTGAGAGAGTTTCTTGTAATCCAATTTTACTCCTTGTACTTTTGTGCCGTGGATTAATCGAATAACGCATTGAGGTGGTCTTGCCCGTGGACGTAGGTTGACACATTGTTGGCCGAACCACGTAATTCTCGTGTCCTTGCATTCCCTTATTTGTTTTATTTCTTTAGTTATTCTCGTGCTTGTTTTCTACAATCGTTTTCGCCTATTTTCATCTACGAAAGATTCTGTTTCCGCTGCGCTCGTGTGCTGTGTGGGTTGAGGTGTGCTCGGTAACCCCACGGCCGGTCCCCCTTCAATTGGTTGGTGTTACTTTTTTTTGTAAGTACTGTTAGTGGTATTTTTTCGTTTTATTTTTGTTTTGTTTTTTCCTTCTAAAACCTTGTTGTCTTACTCATGTTAGCTTAATTCAATCTAGTTATGAATGGACCAGGTAGCGTGTTACTTTTTTCTCAAAAAAAAATAAAAAAAAAAAAAAAAGATCATTTTGAGCATAATTAATATTCAAAATTTTAAATTTTAAATTTAATTATTTTATATTTTTAATTAACTTAATTTTGTTTAAAAAAATAAACAAAGGGAATAGATAATATATTACTTTTCAAATATATATATATATATATATATATATATATATATATATATATATATATATATATATAATTAGGCTAGAATACTATCGATAGCACCAAGCCATTGGTGCTATCAAGTTTTTAGCCGTTGGATGAAAAAATATGCGATTGGGATTATAGTGGGCTTCTAGGGTTTACTAGGTGGTTGGTTGAATAGTAAAAATCTTAGGTGACCACTATAATTCCAATTACATATCTTTTTATCCAACGGCTGAAAATTTGATAGCACCTTCTAGCCGGACTCTCTCTCTCTCTCTATATATATATATATATATATAAAAGAGACGTGGGAGATGTGAGAAGCCAGCCACGTAATAAATTCACTTGAGAGCCATATGTATCAATTCAATTGGATGGATTTTTCCCCCGACACGCACTTATTATCTATCATGACTAAAAAATTACTTCAAATTTTGTCGATGCATTAATAAGGGAACATTCTGGAATATAATAGTGTGACACTTCGCAATATCCCAATAATAATAATAATAATAATAATAATAATAATAATAATAATAATATATTGAGGCTACACATATATTTCAAAAACAATATATACATTTATTTTAAGATAAATTTTGTTTCAGTCAAAATTATTTTATTCTAAAATAAATAAAATATAAAATATAATTTTTATTTTAAATATATAAATATTATTTTTTATATTCAAAATGGTAGATGAGTCTTAAAAAGTTTTACGGTACGATAAATTTTAAAAAATAATTTTATTGGTGCACAAATTAGTAAGCCATAATTTTAAAAAATAATTTTGAATAAGGCAATCACTTACTTTTTACTATAATTTATAATTTTTTATGAGTAGTATAGCTCGTAGTCATTATTATTTTTTTTTTTTTTCGCGTATTTATAACCTGTTTTACCGTTTTTTCTAGTAGTTTATATGTAACCAACCTCCCTGTTCCTTACTACAATAGATCCAGCTTATTGAGCCGAGTCTTTGGAGTATATTTATATTCGTTTTTTTTTTGAATCGTTTGATCAGAACCCGATTGGATCAATCTCTATTCAACCGAGTCGCTTGACCTCTCAAATCGTGACACATTCAAGAGCCGATCCATCTACAGAGAGTGATTTCGTTCTTGATCGTGATCTAAAAATTAGATCAAGGTCATCTCTAATTCAATTTCTCTTCGCACAAATATGAGAAAAAAAACAACGGCATGTGATAGAAAGTGGAGGTCTTAGGACCACAGAAAGATATCCGTTAAAAAATTATTATTATTATTATTATTATTTTGCTTTAGAGGAGATTCAAGAATTTTGACAATATTATATTCTTTTTATTAAATAGTAATTTTTTTTTTGTTTGCTCGTAATTTTTTTCTTGCAAAATTTTTTTTCACATAAATTTTTATATTCTTCAAATTTTTTCATACATTTTATAATTTGTTTATTTTAATATCGTCATTTTGTCATAACAAAGAACATATCATTAATGTGAGTTTTAATTATATAAAAAAAAAACTAACACATCCGGTTGACTTTGCTTCTAAGACAAATAATCAGCACCAAATAGCAGTAGTTTGTGATGACGAAGATGCTGTTCAATTAGTTTTTAGAACGAATAATTAAGTACGATTCTCGCAGACAGTTCAAGCATCTAATTATTTTGATAAAACAAAATGAATTAATTATAGAGATTTTAAATTTTTCTTCGACACGAGGAAATTTGAGGTGGAATATATATAATTGGGAGAGGACTCAAACATACGCATGTGAAAGTTAGGAGCAGGTGACAACGAATGAAAGATTTAATGGAGGACACACAAATGGACAGTAAAGAGAGGCCAGATTCGGTAAAATGGAGATGAACGGGTAAATAACATTTTCTCTACAAAGTTGCTATAAAGATTTATATAAAAATTAAAATTTTTATCTGGCTCCGGCTCTGGCTCTGGCTCTGGCTATGTCTCGTGTTAAAAAGAAAAAAAAAAGAAAAAAATAAAAGAAAAAAAAAAAAAAAGTTGTCCCAATTGATAGTCTCCTTGAACAGCATTGGGGGGAAGAGCAGAGTTATCTGTGCTCTGCACGAATGAATTGGAGACATGTGACCACCTGGTCTCAATTGAGGCATCTATGTTCGATTTATGCTACAGTCATTGGATGATGATCCAACCTCGTCTCTCAGTTATAGGCAGAAAACGTCAAAAAGCAATGAATGGAAAAGATGAGACTGATTGGAACTCCTCAACAGGAAAAAAAAAAAAAAATCTCGGTGTGTGCTCTTAGGTAGCGTTTAGTTCGGGGATTAGAAAAATTTTGTTATACCGGGGATAGGTATAGATTCTGGTATTAGCAGGAATTGGTGTAAATTTGCGTTTGGTTGGTTTTATGAGTTATACCGGGATTAAAGGAAATTGTGTTTGGTAAATTATATAGGAATAAGGAGAATAAGATGAATAGGAAAAAATTGTGTTTGGTTGAGTATAGAGGAATAAGAAGAATTGAGAAATGATAAATTTGTGTATTGACTATTTTGCCCTTTATGATATAATTTATAAATAAATTAATTTATAATATTAATCAACCTAATAATAAGTTTAAAATATTATTTAAAATTGTAAAATATATTTAAAAATAAATAATAAATAATTAAAAGTACTTAAAAATAATAGAAAATTATATATTAAAATATTTAAAATTTTTGATTGTTTTGACTATTTTGCCCTTTAAATTAAAGTTTAAATAGGAGTAAAATTTTAATTTTTAAAAATTTATATAAATTTTAAAAAAATACATAATAAAAATTAAAGTTTAAGTGAGAGTAAAAATTTTAAGTGAGAGTAAATAAAAATTAATTTTTAAATTTTAAGTGAGAGTAAAAATTTAAATTTTTAAATTTATATAAATTTTAAAAAATTTATAAAATAATTGTATAAATTTTAAAAATTTAAAATTAATAATTTTTTTTCAAAAATGAAATAAAATAAAATTTTTAGATTTATTAAAAAATAAGTTAAAAAATTAAAAATTTTTAAAAAATTTAAAATTTAAAATTTAAATATTTTTTAAAATTTAAAAATTCTAATTTAAAAAATTTATAAAATAATTTTTATTAATATGCAAAAGAAAGAAAAAAAAAAATTAAAACCCACTTAAAAGAGAGAGGAAAGAGAGAGAGAGTCTTTTCTCGATTCCCGTGCCACTTTATGGGTTCCTCCCAATTCCACCTATTTGCTGGAACCCGGATTCCCGATTCCATTCCCGTAATTCCAGCAAGCCTAGAACCCGGATTCCCCCCTATTCTATCCCCGTTTGGGTATGGACTTGGGGATAAGGGGGGTATTCCCCCCTTATCCCCCTTACCAAACGCACCCTTAGCGTTACTCTCTCTACGAGTACACACCTTTTCTCTCTCTCTCTCTCTCTCTCTCTCTCTCTTCGCCTTCTGTTCGTGTTTTTTTTTTTTTCTTTTTTTTTCTTTTTTTTAAAACAATCAGTGTGTTATCGTTTTATTCATAAAAAAAATAAATTTTGCTACAGATTTGAAACAACCAAGGCGTCTCATTCACGACCTCCAAAAAATAATAATAAAAAAAAATAAACAAAGGCCTTTTTTTTTTTTTTTTTTTTTTTTCTTTACCTTATGTTCATTGTTGATTTTTTTTTTTAGAAATTTTTGCGGTCTCATCTCTGTTGTTAATTAAGTTTATGTATAATTTTTATTTAATGAATGAAATTGATAGTATGATATCAAGACTCGAGAATGATCTCATATGGGTATATATAATTGTACACACCATAAGCGGTGTACATCCTACACCCCACCTTATCCTGGGGTGGGGTGAATTCCACCCGTCACACGGGATGAATTTCACCCGTCACTCGATGTGACGGGTGGAGTGAATACCCACTCCAGAATGGGGTGGGGTGTAGGATGTACACCCCTTATTGGGTGTACACCTAGCATCACCCGATCTTATATAGGCTGGTTATAGGAATATATAAAACTGAATAGGTTAAACACAGTAACTGAATTATAATGTTTTGGATCGATAAATTTTGTCCAACAAGTTAGAGTGTCTGCCGCCACGAACGAATCGACCAGCGATGAGTGGTCATTCATAATACAGATTGGGTTTATTTAAAATCAGGTTTGTAGGTTTATGACTTTCAGCAGACTCAAGAATCTGTTGTTAATTATCCCACACTTACAGTGTTAAGGGACCCTCGATTAAGTGACCAAAATGAATGCTGATGATGAAAGAGACCGTAATATAAAGAAGAACTTTTATTGATATGACTTTCAAGTACATGGCTTAAGTAGGGGTATACTCCCACTGTACATGAGGAAAATGCTCAATTTATAAACTTGGTGGCCCTTCAAAAGAGGGTGACGGTCGAATGGGGTTGAGTTTGATATGATTTGGGTTGTTTGGGTTGGTTAGTTTAATGACTTTTCAATCGTTTGGACTTTGGTTTAGTTTAATGACTTTTCGGTAGTTTGGATTTGGGTTTAGTTTAATGACTTTTCGGTCGTTTGAATTTGGTTGTTTGGATTTGGGTTTAGTTTAATGACTCTTTGGTCGTTTGAATTTGGATTTAGTTTAATAACTTTTCAGTCGTTTGACTTTGGGTTTAGTTTAATGACTTTTCGGTCGTTTGGATTTGGGTTTAGTTTAATGACTTTTCGGTCGTTTGGATTTGGGTTTAGTTTAAATAACTTTTCGGTCGTTTAAATTTGGGTTTAGTTTAATGACTTTTCGGTCGTTTGACTTTGGGTTTAGTTTAATAATTTTTCGATCGTTTGAATTTGGTTTGTGAGTCGATTAAGTTGACTCAGGCGATTCATTTGAAGTCAGCTCGGTTTGAACTCTTGATTTGTTTCAGTTCAGGCGGAACTAATTTGCTTGCTTTGGATCATCCTTGAAGTTTGGTTTGAATCTTTGTTCAGGTTGGATTCAAATTGAATTGGTTTGAACCTTTTGTATTTGATTTGAGCTGAGCTGCCTTAGACTTTCGCTCGATTTGTCCATTTTGAATATGATTTGGGTCGAACCGTCAGAACCCTTTGAGACATGGTTTAGATCGAACCCTTATGATAGTTCGAGACCTTTTGAATTCGATTTCGGTCGGGCCTTTATAGTTTGGCTCAACTTGGACCCTTCTGTATTTCGGTTTGCTTTGGATCGTAGCCTTATAGTTTGGTTCGAGATCCATCTGAACTTGAAACTCCATTGCATTTGGTTTGGATTGAATCTTTGTGGTTTGATTTAAGACGCCTTTGAGTTTGGTTTGAGTCACCCTCTTTGCGGTTTGGCTCAAAACCCTTTGACTTTGATTTGGGTTCGAGCTGGTGTATAGTCCAGTTCATATGATTCCACTCAGATTCGATTTGGGTTGAACTGGCTTATGATTTGGCTTGGCTTGTCTTGATCCTCTCGCGGTTTAATTTGGGTTGAACCGGTTTGTAGTTCAAATTGAATCTTTTATGGTTCAGTTTAAGTCGAATCGGCTTGTGGTTTGATTCGGTTCAGCTCGAACCTTTTGTAGTTCGCTTTGGGTTGGAACAGACTTCAGTTCCAGTTGAATCTTTTACGACTTGGTTTAAGTAGAATCGTCTTGTCATTCGGTTTGACTTCAACCTCATGTGGTTCGGTTTGGGTTCAACCGGGTTGTAGTTTGGTTCGGCTTGACTCGGACCTGCTGTGGCTCGTTTGGGTTGAACCGACAAGTTGAATGTTTAAGTTGAACCAGCTTGTGGTTCGGTTTGTTCGAACCTCATGCAGTTCAGTTTAAGTTGAATTCGTTTAGGTTCAAGGTGTATTCTTCATGGTTCGGTTCTCATGTATGGTTTGGTTTAAGTCGAACCGGCTTGTAATTCGGTTTCGTTTGGCTCGGTTCTCCTATGATTCCATTCAGGTTGAACCGGCTTGTAATTTGGTGCGGCTCGGCTTGGTTCGGACCTTTTATGGCTCCGCTTGGGATGAACTGACTTCAGTTCAAGTTGAATCCTTTATGATTTGATTTAAGTGAAACCGCCTTGTCATTCGATTTGACTAGAACCTCATGTGGTTCTGTATGGGTTCAACTGGGTTGTGGTTCGGATTGACTCGGACCTCCTGTGGCTCTGTTTGGGTTAAACCGACAAGTTGAATGTTTAAGTCGAACCGACTTGTGGTTCGGTTTGGTTCGAACCTCATGTAGTTCAGTTTAAGTTGAATCCGCTTAAGTTCAAAGTGTATCCTTAATGGCTCGGTTTAGGTCAAACCGGTTTGTAGTTCGGTTCAGCTCGAACCTCATGTGGTTCAATTTGAATTATATATCTCAATTGTACTTGTTTTAAATCATATCCATATTGGGTTCAGTTGGCAATTTGATTTAATCGAATTAAGTCAGGCCGTGCCTATCACGAAGATGGCGATTGGCTCGATCGGCGCCTATCACGAAGATGGCGGTTTGATCGAGTCGAGCCATGCCTATCATGAAGATGGCGATTGGCTCGATCGGTGCCTATCACGAAGATGGCGGTTTGATCGAGTTGAGCAGTGCCTATCACGAAGATGGCGATTTGCTCGACCGGTGCCTATCACGAAGATGGTGGTTTAATCGAGTCGAGCTGTGCCTATCACGAAGATGGCGATTGGCTCGATCGGTGCCTATCACGAAGATGGCGGTTTGATCGAGTCGAGCCGTGCCTATCACAAAGATAGCGGTTGGCTCGACCGGTGCCTATTATGAAAATGACAGTTTAATCGAGTCGAGCCGTACCTATCACGAAGATGGCGGTTGGCTCGACCAGTGCCTATCACGAAAATAGTGGTTGGCTCGATCAGTGCCTATCACGAAGATGGCGATTTATTTTATTTTATTTTTTTTGTGGGTTTGATCATGTCGGGCCTATCACGAAGATGGTCGCTCGGTAAAAAAAATATATCTAAAGTTAGGTTTGATCGTGTCGAACCTATCGCGAAGATGGCCGCTCGATCGTACCAAAAGGACGGTTTAATTTGGAATAGGGATTTTTGTGTCGAGCCTATCACGAAGATGGACGCACAATCAAATCGGTTGGAGAACCGTCGTCATGTCGTTCGGCGCGCGTCTTGAGGAGACGGGTGTTTAGTGAATTTGCACGCACGACATAGTAACGATCCAATGCCGAATTTGATCGGTCGAACCTATCACGAAAATGGCCGCACAATCAAATCGGTTGGAGAACCGTCGTCATGTCGTTCGGCGCACGTCTCGAGCAGATGGGTGTTTAGCGAATATGCACGCACGACATAGTAACGATCCAACGCCGGATTTGATCGGTCGAGCCTATCACGAAGATGGCCGCACAATCAAATCGACAAAAAGGTCACCACTATGTCGTTTGTGCGCATACACCGACCCGCCAGCCGTCATCTTGGTAGTGGGATAGTCTTGTGACCACCATTGTTGTCATCGTCGAAAAAGGAAGAATAGGCCATGAGACTTCCTCGCATATCGTTGTCGTCGTCGTTGCCATCATGGCCGCCGTCGAAGAAGGAAGAATAGGCCATGAGACCTCCTCGCACATAGTTGTCGTTGTCGTCGCCATCATGGTCGTCGTCACCGTCGTCGCCATCATGGTTGCCGTCGCCATCACCGTCGTTACCATCATGGTTGCCGTCGCCGTCACCGTTACCGCCGTGCAATTTTTTATTTTTTTTTTAACATCTCCTTTTTTTTTTTTTTTTTTTTTTTTTTTTTTTTTTTTTTTTTTTTTTTTTTTGACTCCAATGGCCCAATTTATAGTAATTTTAGGCCCTCTTCGTTTTGGAAAATAATTCAAAAGATTTCAAAATATAAGCAATAATATATTTTTCTTTCTTTTCTTTTCCTTTTTTTTTTTCTATATCTCATTCTCTTTCTTTTTTATTTCTTTCCTTTCTTAACCATGCGTCATCTGTGGCAAGTATCAATCAATTAGCATTTAATTGATTCTCTTCATCCATTTTTATATTTCTTTTCTTTTCTTTTTCTTTTTTAATTTTGAATTTTAAATTTTTTTTATCTCAACATAGAATATCTAAGTTAATCGAGCCTGCGAACTCAATAATTGATAACCCTTTAAAAAAAAGTTGTTTCTTATATTTTTCTAAAAATAAATTAATTTTTTTTCATTCTGAAAATTGAGACAACTAACGTAAATTTATATCAGTGTGTTGAAACTTTCTTTCGAATGATGATATTAATATTTCTAATTTTAACATTGATAGATAATTGGACTTATTAAGTCTGATCATTATCTGCTAGTGGTAGTTATTAGATTTAATAAAACTCATCTTTTCTTAGTTTTCTCCTTTTTCTCTCCAACTTTAAAAAAAGAAAAAGAAAAAAAAAAAAAAAAAAAAAAAAAGGGAAAAGCTTCACCATCCTATTGATCAGAAGAACATTTCAACAATACTAAAAAATTTCTACCATATCTCTAATTGCTGGGTAAATTATGAACACTTACTTGAACAAAACATTTACCCTACAATTCACGATTGGATTCCTTATGGGTGTGTCATTTTCTCCAGATTAATTAATTTGCTCCGCAAGTCTAAGATACCATCATCACGAGAGATTGTTTTCTTGGACAAAACCTTTATTATTGTTTGGTACCACATTCCTATCTTTGACATACTTAAGGGCAATCGATTTTGTATATTCCATAAATTAACTTTTATTTTTTCATCTTTCGCTTATCCAAAAAACTTAGCATACCATTTAATTGATTTTTAAAACAACTATATCATTGCAAAAATAATAGTTTAAGACACGTGACAAATAAAGAACCGTGAAAATGGACATGTTGGTAATGCAAGTTCTTTGATCCTGCTGCGATCAAGATCCTTGGAGATGATTTTCGTAAAAATGTGTCATTACATTCTTAAACAACAATCCATTTATTCGATCGAACATAATTCCTTTAAAAATGGATATATAGTAAATAACAAAATAATTATGTTTCACATCTTAATTATTACGGGCCCTCTTAATAAGTCGTTTTCAACCAAATAATCAAAAGATTTAATTTGATTATCATAATCCAGTTGGTTTTGGGACAATTAAGAACAAAAATGAGTGTTTTCCAGTGATGCAACTGTACCCACAACTTTTGGCCTCTTCATGTGAATTTGGTCAATGAAAATGAGAGGTTTCAACTTTTTCTGTTTTGGCGAAATTAATTAGAAGAGATTTGATTTTATTAATTCTTAGTGTTAGTACAAATGAAAGCGATAAAAGTAGGCCACAAATTAATTCAAACTATTATGTCACACAAGGTAACATAAGTAAATTAATCTCTCTTGTCATGTTTATCTTAGCTGTATCAGAATGAATTTGCTTAGGCTTTCTTTATACGCGGAATTAATAAACTATGAATTAATTAGTCATAGAAGTTTGATTCCATTTTGATTATATACTGGAATTTATATTATAATAATGATGGACTCCTTTTTCTTAGTGAAGGTAATATTAAAAGAGGAACATTAATAATTTTGGTTAGGCACAGCAACAATATTCTTTAGATTGGTTTAAACATGTAGGACACAACATCAATTTCTAAACTTGATTTTTTTTTTTTTTTTTTTTTTTTTTTTTTTGAGAAAAATGTAGTATGCTATCGTTTCATTTATTTGAAGAATGAACTTAGCTACAAATTGAGACAGCTGGGTCTCAGAATGATCGAAAAAAAAAAAAAAAAAACAATTGCTGCAGTAGGACACCCAGATATCCCTGAGCGATTGAATCTTCGACAAAAGGACGCTCGAATATTCTTATATTTTTCTCTAACCTTATATTCTTATATTTTTCTCTAACCTTATAACCCACCAAGTGGTGGCGATAATCACGAATTCTCTCCCTTCTCTCCCTCCTGAAGCTCCTCCTTTTTTATAATAGTGGATAGGAAGCTCCTCCTTTTTTATAATAGTGGATGGACAATTAATCAGTATAAATAACTTATTCTAAAGGCAAGTCAAGAATAGGTGGTGGTGTGACGCCCCCAATAGTCCCACATCGTGGATGGAACTGTGATTCGGTCCCACATCGGATGTGAGTGGAATTGTGATTGGATTTATATGAGACATGTACACTAGTAATAATAGCTGGGCTTAAGCATTTTGGACTATGGTTTGGGCCCAACGAGTTATTATAACTAGTGTTCATGTTTCTTATAAACCTAATCACAATTCTCTCCACATCCGATGTTGGACTATGGGGGTTGTCACAGACTCCCTCCGTTTAGGCATGACGTCCTCGTCAGCCTAAACACATACACAGTCCAAGATCACCAGACGATGTGAGACCCTGTTTAGGACGTCATACACAGCTCGACCCCGTTTAGGACGTCTTGTGAGACCCTGTTTAGGACGTCATTTACAGCCAAAGATCACCCGGCGATGTGGGACTTGTCTCGCTAGCCATGCCATCTAGACCCAGATTCAGCCGAGACTCGCCACACATTTTCGACTGGTTATTAACTTTGATACCAAATGTAACGACCCGGCCCACTAGAATTAATAACTCGTTGGGCCCAAACTACAGTCCAAAATGCTTCAGCCCAGTTATTATTACTTGTGTCCATGTCTCATATAAACCCAATCACAATTCCATCCACATCCGATGTGGGATTATTGGGGACGTAACAGACTCCCCCCGTTTAGGCCTGACGTCCTCGTCAGCCCAAACACACACACAGCAGCCCAAGATCACCAGGCGGCGTGAGACTTGTCTCATTAGCCCTGCCATCTAAACCATGACTCAGCCGAGACTCGCCACACATTTTCGACTGGTTATTGGCTTCAATACCAAATGTAACAATCCGAATCATTAACAATAATAACTTATTGGGCACAAATTAATCGTAACCCAAATTTCTTAAATCCAGTTATTATTACTAGTATTCACGTCTCTCATAAACCATATCACAATTCTCTCCGCATCCGATGTGAGACTATTGGGGATGTCACAGATAGTCCACCGTCTTCTTAACATCCGAGCAGAGAGCGCACTCCCTTTCTCCACTCTATCCCCTTTTGGCGAGATTGTCAGTGAGTATTTTTTTCCTCAGGACAAGCCAGACTTGATATTATTGAGAGATTAATGAGTTTTTAAAATTTATTCTTACTTTAAATTAAGAGATTTATATTATCAGCAGCTTAGACAATTCTATTCTTACTTCAAATTATAATAATGTAGTCTTTGAAGTTTGAACTTTGAACTAGATTTCAATTACATTATCTTGAGAGTAAATAGTAGTAAAATTTGGGCACTGATAATTATATATAACCAAAAAAATTTTAAAAGTGTAAGAGTGGTGGATTTCATGCACTATGCTTAAAGAAAAAGTCAATTATTTCTGCATCCATTCGACTCTTTATATATATCCTTCAAAAGTGTGCTCAATATTATTGTCTTTATTATTATTATTATTATTATTATTATTATATTTGCTTCTTCCAATGCTTTGATTATTCTAAGCTATTATTATTATTATTATTTTTTATTCATGTACATAGTAATACAACAAAATTAAGTTATAGGAACACATGATTCTTATAACACTTTTATAAATATTTTATCTATATTTCATCTATATCCAAAATTAGATTATATAAATATATTACAAAAATATGTCGCTATACACCCTAGCGACGGCACATATAGCAATACTAATAATAAGTGTCGGTATTTTTACTAGCGATATTTTTTTCAAATTTTAAAAACACTTAAAAATATCACTATAGTATAATTTTATTGTAGCGTAAATAATATTTCTGCAACTATTTATAAAACATATATCTTACAGCTTACTGATCACCCAAGGATTATTATTCTCTCACTAATCTTAGTAATTATTTTTCAAAATAATAAAATCACACAAGAGATTACATCTATTCATGGATGTACAAATAAGATTTTTTTTTTTTCTATTTTCTGGCTGTAAGAGAACATATATATAATGGTAAATATCAGGTCTTATCTTCATGAGCTGTCCAAATAAATAGTACACATTGCCATTTTCTTTGCCTCTCAATGATTCTCTTCTGTTAAATTATTTGTCCTTGGAGACAATGTATATTATTTATGGTTTTTAATGCCTCAGAAGATTTTTTGGGATATTTATTTTCATTGAGGTGCTTGTGCCCATATCTCTCCCATCTATACATTAACAGCAAATTGTATTCACAGCAGTTTGGGACAATACAACTATAAATTGTTTCTATGGGCTTTTTGAAAAGAGGGTATTGTATTTAAGGTAAATAGGTTTCTTCTGAGATTGCACAGTGTCTAGATCTGCTGTGATAACGACTCGGGTATTATCATGTTATACACCAGAAATATATATATATATATATATATATATATATATATATATATATATATATATATATATATATATGAGTTCGGCTACTATACTATTTATAGTATCGAGCACTTGGTATTTTTTACTTTTCGGCTTTTGGATGAACGGATATATAGTTAGAATTATAGTGGTCTCTTAGGGTTTATACTATTTCACCAACAACCCACTAAATCTTATGGAACCACTATTATCCTAACCGCACATCACTTTATTTAAGTGCCAGAAACTCAATAATACCAAATACTTACAACTATTGATTGTATAGTAGACGCGTTCTATATATATATATATATAGAGAGAGAGAGAGAGAGAGAGAGAGAGAGAGAGAGAGAGAGCAGCTATTATATTCTTACGAGTATGATCGACTTTGTACTCGTAAGTTATTTTCAATAATAGAGTTTTTGAATCGACGATTCATACCGTTAAATATGATTTAGAATATTTAAAATTTTTAGAAACTAAATTTTATAATTTTTTGACATCATTTACCTTATGATCAAAAGATCCTAAATTTAATAATTTTTAACGGCCGGTATAGAATAGTTGCTAGTTTAATAATGTAAAAAATTCGGAATAGATTGAATTTTTGATAGAAAACTTTATTCACTATCAAGATAGAGATCTATAATTTTAATTTTAAATTGAAGAATTCAGCCCTCTATTTTTATGAGGTCGATCAATTTTGACCATTTATTTTATACTCACTTGATGGATTTTATTATAATGTTAAAGAATTATAAAATTTAGTTTCTAAAAGTTTAAAATGCTCTAGATTATTTTTAACGATATGGATTGTCGATTTGATCATTCATTTTATACTCACTTGATGAATTTTATTATAATTTTAAAAAAATTATAAAATTTAGTTTTCAAAAATTTAAAATACTATATATCATATTTAATGATATGAATCGTCAATTTAAAAATTTTACCATCAAAAATAATTTATTAGTACGAAGGACTTTATACTTAAGAATATAGTAGCCTCTCTTTCTCTGTAGACAAAAGAAAAATTCAAGTGAATTTTTTTGGCTATGGTTATATTTGGAATATATGTATGATAAATCATCAATCAATTGATGTGTTGCATTCTATCATATTTGTAATAATTTATTGCAAGTTCACTCGATTGAACTAAATTTTAAATAGTATTTCTGTTTCTTATTTTAAAAAAAATAAAATATAAATTGCCTTGTAAATAAAAAAATACTTTAGTACTGTAATAGCTTGGAAAAATAAATAATAGGTTAGTTGTCATACATCTATTCAATATAAAATTTTAAAATTTTCTGGTACGTCTTAAGTCTTTCATTGCCTTTACTTACGCAATCCTTTTCATTTCTTCACGAAATTTTTAATTAATGTACTTAAATATGGTATTGACGACTGTAATTCTTACTTTTTTTATCTTCAAGTCATCTATCATAATCTTTTTCATTTCTTTCATTTATATAAATTTTTAATATTTTTTATTACATGACAAATTTTTTTTCACTCACACTAAAGTGTGATTTTTTTTTCCCCCTAAAATTTTAATTAATACATCCAAACGGTTATACTGCCATCTACAATTCTCATATCTCTCTATCTTCAATTAATTCATTATAATTCTTCTCATTTTCTCCACCAGACTTTCAATTAATACATCCAAATAGTATGCTGTCATTCACAATTCTCATTTCTTTTTTTTAATTAATTCATCAATTTTTTTTTTCTTATCTTTTTCTGTACATTGTCACCTCCCTCCCTCTCTTTCACTAATGTGCCCCATGTCTCTTCCTTCGTCGTCGCCGTCGTCACTATCGCTGCCACCAGAAAAAGCGCTATCGGTACCATCCCTGTCAATAATAAAAAAATCTTTGATGAATAAAATATACAAAAAAAAATATTTGATGTTATTTTATTATTAATTATTTTTATAATTTCAACTCGCAAAATACTGTTATTTTATTATTAATTATTTTTATAATTTCAACCCGTGAAATGCTGACCTCCCAAGTATTTACTATTATTTTTTTTTTAAAAAAATAATATATAATTAAAATAAATTTAATTAAAAATATAAAATAATTAAGTTTTGAATTTGAATATCGAATATTAACTATTAAGTTCTATTAAGTATGATTGGTCACAAGTATTTATTATTAGATGATAAAATATTGGGCATGCTTTTTGTACGTTAATGTACGTACTATTCATTTATTGATTTTTTTTTTTTTTTTTTTTTAACAATCTCATACATCAATCCTACGACTCATCAACATCAAATTATAACATTTTTTTCTTTATATAAATAATAAGATAATTAAATTAAAAGTATGAAATTGACGCAGAATCAAAAAATTCATGATGTATGAGACTACAAGTACGAGATGAATCGTCTGCAAACAATAAAAGCATTGGTTGAAGATGTTCAGGATTAATTTAATATCGATGTGGGCACATGGCCCACCTATCAGATATGAAACTGATAAGAGCTTTTAGCCAAAAAAAATCGAGAAAAAATTAACAAATATTTTTAGCGCAAGAAATAAAAAATTTAGTGATTAATATTTAAAATTTTAAATTTTAAATTTAATTATTTTATATTTTTTTATAACATGTTGTTTTTTCGTGAAAAAAAAAGAAAGATGTTTAGAATTGTGACCATCAAATTTAATTTTTTAGGACCAAAATGAAATTTGTTATTGAACTTCCAAGTTTGGGGATCAGTAGTGCACAATTTTGTAAAGCAGCTCCAAATTAAGCAATGCCTTTTTGGTATATTTAAAATTGAATATACAATGTATAATTTATTTATTTCAGAATAATAATTTATTTATTAGTAAAATTCATACTAATCTGAAATAAGAATAGTATAAAATGTTAAATAGAGTCCAAAAAGTATTTTTCAAATTCTTATTAAAAAAAAAAAAAAAAAATCAGTTATGGTATGCCTATAAAGTAAGCTTGTGTTATTAGTACTTTAGTAGTAGTAGGATAACTCTGAATTGAAGTGTTCCCAGGGACTACACAAACCAGACAGAGAGAGAGAGAGGGGGAGGGGGAGAGGGAGAGGGAGTGCTCCCACAGTTTTCTTTCTTTCCAAAAACCCACACTCCTCTGCTCCTCATTAATTACACTCTTGCCCCTCAGCCACTTTCCTTTTCTGCGCCCTCTCCTTCCCCTCCGACTCCTACTACCCCTCCCATCCTTTTCCAAAAATCCTTCCTTTACACTTTGATTATTGGTTCCACTACTTCAACACACTCACCCCACCCTCCCCACCCTCCTTATTAATACCCATCTCACCTAACTTTATTTACATTGTAGTGCAACAAATGGATTCCTATGCTTCCTATTCTTCTTCTTCTTCTTCTTCTTCTTCTTCTTCTTCTGATCAGTGGGTTGGGGGGGGAAGTGGGAGGTATGGTGCCATGGCTTCTGAGATGGCTGGGAGGGTTCTTTGCGCCACTGTCACATGCATTTTTACTATAGGTTTGTTTCTTTTTTTGCTTTTTTGTTCATCTCTTTATGTTTGACTTGTTGGTGAAGTGCTGCTTAGTGAGAGTTTGAGAGTTTGGGGTGATTTGGGATGTGGGTTTTCTCTAGCATTTAGTGCTAGAACATGATTTGATGTGTTTGGTGTTTGATTTCTGCACTTGCCATTGGTGATTTGAAATGGGTATTTTGTTTTTTTTTTTTTTTTTGTTTTTTTTCAGTCAATGATGAGTTTGGTGCGTTTAATTTGTTTATTTATTTGCATCAAATGTTTGATTTTGAACTTCTGCCATGCCCTGTTAGCCTCTGCTTCTGTAATCATGTAATGAGTAATAATAATCCTTGTTTGATCTTGAATCACTGGGTTGGTTACTGGGTACCATTTTGATTAGATGATATGCTGATGTTTGCTTCTCTGCTATCTCATTTGGGTTCAGTGGGCTCATTTGCCGGGGCCGTGACCGGCGCTTTGATCGGCTTAGCGACCGAAAGCGGGATGTTCCGAGGGGCTGGGATTGGTGCTATTTCCGGTGCGGTCTTCTCGATCGAGGTCGTCGAATCATCTCTCGATCTGTGGAAGTCTAATGAGTCAGGAATATGGAGCATATTGTATGTGGTAAGCTTTGAAAGAAAGAGCCTAATATCCACCCTTTGGTGTCAGCTCAGTAACCTTCTTTGGGTTAAAATGCAATAGCAGTAGTTAACTCTTCTTCATTTTAGTGAAGTTTACTCCTGTTAAGCCAGGGTCACACTTCAGGACTAAATTAAATTATTATAATTGCAACTGGTCGAACTTAATTCGGGGACTAAATTTGTGATCCCTCGGTTAAAATGGATGAGCATGTCTATACAAGTACCAATTCACCAACTTAACATGGTATTTAAATAAAAGTAGAGGCCCCTAGCATTCTTGCAATAGTTATCTGTCTACTTTTCGCTGCCTGGGACCTGTCAATTATGCACATGCTGTGCTTTTATGAATATCCTTGTCCATCTTAAAAGAGGTTTCTAATGAAATGATCAAATATCATACCTTTTAAAGCAATTTCGTACCCAATTGCAACAATTGAATGACTTAGGCTAAGCTAATAATAATATGTGGGCATCGCTGGTTTATTTTAGTTTATTCTGGTCTAGGTGAATGTCGGTGGGTAATTTCTTTATAGTCGGCGAACATTACAGAGTTAAGCACAATAAACCTGAAACAATACAAAAGTGCATTTTTAAGGATGTGGGGTGATACAATTGGAGAGTCGCGTTAACTAAACTATGAGCTTTAACGTTGTACCTGCGGTTAATATAAGAAAGAGAAATATTTGGATGTTAGCTTAAAAATGCCTGTGTTCTATTCACCTTATAGTTGTGGTGCATTACATCTCTACTTACTATTCGGCGGCTAAGAAGTTGATCTCTTCTAAGTTACAGTGCTCACTATACTTGTAAACTCATTTGTTTCAGATGGACATCATCTGTAGTCTTCTGAGTGGACGACTAGTAAGGGAAAAGGTGGGTCCTGCAGTGCAGAGCGCTGTACAGAGCCAGGTATCAACTCACGTCCTCTTATTTTTTCATAGAAATTATAGCAAGACTCGGATCAAATAGAAAAATATGCATATCCAATAGATTGTTACCTCTTTTAATGGTACATTTTGACATCTTTTGCTAGCAATTTAAAGAAGATTAGTATTACAACGCTTTGGTATTGATTCAACTGTTTCTGATCACAGATGAGTGCTTTAGCCTCACCGTACATGGAGGTTCCCGATTTCTTCGAAACTGGCGGAACGAGAGGCATATCAAAGGATTCAATTGACAATATCCCAAAGATTAGAATTACCACGGGAAATAAAGTCGATGAAACAGGAGAGAACGTCTGCTGTTCCGTATGCCTCCAGGTTGGTTCCTGTTTTATGTAAGTTTCACATTGATGATTTCCAAATAATAGTAGTATTGCACTAAGTATTAAACCTTTTCAGGATTTCCAAGTTGGAGAGAATGTAAGAAGCTTGCCTTATTGTAGACACATGTTTCATTTGCCATGCATCGACATTTGGCTCGCAAAGCATGGTTCCTGCCCACTGTGTAGGCGGGATGTTGAAACCCCTTATATATGCAAACTATAGGCGCATAAAAATGTATATGTAATCGTCCAACGAACATTGGACTTTGTAATCCATCTATAATTATACATAGTTCTGCGGCCTTTTTCTGGTGCCACATCTTTGCGGAATCGTACGAGTACTATAACCCCTGCGTCGTCCATAAATCTCATGCTAAGGACTAGTCAATTTTTTACGATGGTAAACAAGTATAACAATTACGCTTGCGAAAACGTTGCATTTATTCATCATTTCATGTTTTTGTTTCTTTTTCCTTAGTGGAGTAAATGAAAATTTTACATCTTTGTTCACTTATTATGGTTTGTACTATGGTGAAAGGTATTGAATGGTTTGTAGTAGTGAATGGGTGTTAGGATGAACCACTTGTTGTAACTGTTAGTAGTACATGCCCATGTGTGGCATCTACTGGTGTTTGGTTTTGGAAAAGGGATTGATAACTGCTTCCAATGTTAGGTAAGAACCGACACATAACTAACATGGCTATAATTTGTAGGGAAATCATTTGAATAGCCACTGTGGCATGGTTGAAATTTTCTGAGACAGATACCATAAGAATTATTTTTCTTGATGCTATGAAGTATTATTTGGTTGGAGTTTTAATTGTAAGTAGTAACTTTTCGCAATTCAGTTCCTAAAAGATGGAATTTGATATAATACCTCCCAGATTGAGATGGTATCCCGTTTTTTAGAGAGAAATTGAATCACCGTTACGTCAACAGAAAATAAATATTTACTCTTTGAAACAGCAAAAAATAATAATAATAAAAAAAAAAATCTGCTGTTATTTAAATTGCAGATACTCAGATTCTTCGAAATCCGACCTCTGATAAAGCTAGCAGATCACTGCCACGCAGGCAACAAGCTGAAATTTTTACTCAACAAGGCTACAGAAAATCTACTTCCATGTAGTGAACACTACTGTTCTTGTTCTTATCATGAAGCACTCACGCTAACAATGAGCAAAAAAAAAATTCACTGAACGTCAGTAATGGACATAATTCTTGTTCTTATCATGAAGTACTGCGAGAATAATTAAATGGCAAAGGCACCGCAGCTTCCGCATTAAGGTTTAAGAATGGTGGCGAATCATTCAAACTGGTTTTGCTTTTAGTGTGGACATCAAACATCAATGCGTCCTAAATGTAGTACATTATCCTTCCATGCTCTTATATGTTGCTATGGGTTGGGATGATTTCTAGAAGTTGTACTAGGGTTTGCCAAACGGTAGTTTTGTCTCGGGGAAGTAGGTTAGATTTTGAATGACTGGGCGAAACCTGCAAAAGAGTGTCAATTATACTTCTCTCTAGAGTGGGACCAGATGATTTAAGTGGCTGTCTGATAATTTACTACGGTGGGAATAAAATATGACATTTGGAGATCTAAAAGCAAAAGCTCAACTTTGTTTCTTCTGGTTCTGCTACGGAGGGAAATCAACTAAAGAATTTTTTAAAAGCACAACTTAGACAACACTAGGTCCAACACTACTGTACTTTAGAGTTGGGCCAAACAGGGTAGTGTAGTTTTTCCTGATTTTCTAAGGAACAATCTTACATCTGTTTGTCTCATCATATTAAAACAAACCATGTCTTGAAAAATACCCAAAAAAACTACATTTCTTGCAAGTCTTCTTGCCCTGTTGGAAATGCAGCAGCAATTCTGTCACGAAATATTCTGAGATGTTTCTGACAGCTGCTCATTCAATTTGAAATAATTCACTGTTGATATTTCATGTTGCCTTTCAAAAACCAAGCTATATCCGCAAAATTTATATCAAGAATCTTATGAGATGGGACCTAAGGCCGATGGAGGCATGATGGACAGATGTATGGATGCGCCAGTTTTTTTTTTTTTTTACTTTTTTTCTTCTAACAGTAAGATGAGAACAAAGACCAGAGAAAAATGATTTCAGAAGTTAAGAGGTGCCCAACATCGCCGTTTAATGGTGAAATCTACACTTTAATTTTGCATAAATAAGCATTGCAGTGCCCACAATATATAATAAATGCCATTAGAGAAAGAAGTCGGACAGTGGAAGTTGAGATCTTATCTCGTTAGCTCTTCTGTTGAAACTTCGTAGAGCTTCAATATGAGGCTCATCTTCTTCAACTGCTATTACTCTGGCAAAGTTCCCCTCACCAAGGAAATCCACTACCCTATTAGCAGCTTCTAGTCCAGTCACATAAGCTTTTTCCTAATATGGGAAACAACTTTCAATATGTATTTATTTTCTCACAAGAACCTGCAATTGAGAGAGAGAAAGAGGATCTGCAAAATAGTTTCAAGTCCTCACCTTGGACCAGGACCCATGTCTATTAACAATCCAATCACCAGCCATAAACAAGTTTGGGAAGGAAGTCGAGCCTCGCATCATGTACCTATAAGAACCTGCAACTTATATGCTTGTAAGTAGAATTCAATTGGATCTATCCTCAGAAGAATCATACAGATAAGCCCATAAATCAGCTCAAAGCAAACAAAATCATGTCCGGCAGACCTTTCTATCTAATCACTTCAAAGAGTATAAGTAGTTATACATTGAGCACATTCTTGTACCCCATTTCATAACTTAGTTTAATGGTTTGAACACTAAAATTGTGTCCATTAATACATGCCACAGCTAGAATTGCATTATAACTTTCCCCAGTTTTCTCTAGTGTCTTCCTGCCCCACAATTTTTTTCTGCACAAACATGGTAAAGGTCCATTATCTTTAAAATTTCCACAATCATGCATGTGTGTCTAATTGCAACAGTTTATAATTTTTTTTTTTTTTTTTTTTGTGAGCTTAGGAGAAACAATTGACCATCAAATACCCATAATAGAACATCTTCAAAAATTTGCCTAACCATCATGGAAATAGCCTCTGAACAATTTCACATAATCCAGCGGAAGAAGGATCATCATGTTAAACATATACTTCAGAGAAAATTGGCAAGAAGGAGACACTTTTCCCTAGGCAATGACTACAGCCATCACATGCATGAGGTGTAAGCATTAAATATGAAAAAAAGACCATCAAATGCATAGTTTTCTTCCCACAAACACCCAACAGATGACTAAAGCTTGATGCTACATTTTCATATTATGACCTAAAACTGTTAAACACATTTCAAAAAACCTGACTTATAATCAGAAAATGCTACCTGGAGAAAAATGAGTTGCAGATAGAGGGCATCTCACAACCATTTGCCGCATTATAATGGCCTCTTGGAGTTCTGGTATGCATTTCGTCAGATATGGCATAACATTTGCAACAATTTGTTCATCTTTTAGCGGCAACAATTGACTGGCATTGTACTGCAGCAAGTGAAAATTCAGATAGATGGGTTCTAACAATACAAATGCTCCCATTTTTTTAGGTTTTTTGCATAGATGCCCCTGCAACTACGCAATATTGCACGATACACTGCAATTTTGTCATTTGTGTGTGTAGCCCTGACAAACTTGGTTATTTGCACATCTGCATTATCAGGAGTATCTATACAAAAAGTTTTTCTTACGTGGCAGGACTGTAGGCAAATAAACAAGGTTTTCATCACGGCAAGTACACATACCAACTTTGCAGGGGTATTAGGATTATATGCAAACAATCTTTTTTTCTACTGCCAAAGATAGTCAACAAGAAAAGAATAGAACCTACAAACTCAGCCTCTAAAACTGTTGATGCTTCATTGTCATAATCATCATAAATTGAAGTGAGATCGAAGAAAGTCCATCCAGCAGAATCGTCGAAGCCATAGCAGACATTGGCTGCATTTGGAACTTTAACCTGATGACTTTTAAAATCAGCACTTGAGCTTGAAGATGTCTTCTGACTCGACAAAGAATATAAAATTACATTTTGCTTACCTTCCTATCAAACCATAGTTTAACAGAGACCACATCGATGGTATCCAATTTAAGAACATTCATAAATTCCTGCCGTGACTGTAGCAAAAGACTACATGAAACTCAGTTGTCAGCTAGCATGAAAAGGAAAGGCATTTAGAAAGTACCTGAAATTTTCACAGACTACTATATTCAAAAAGGATGATTCTGCTGCATATATATAAGATTTGAACTTCCACATATTGTTATACTGAAAAAGAACAGTACTAAGTTTGCAGTAAATAGATTTCAAGTAGATAGGTTAGACATGCACAGAAAACTATGGATCAGAAAACCATTTGAAAAATACTATTAGGCAGGCAGTGATTTCTAATAAGAAGAGGTTGATGCTGTCGCCATTTTCAGAAAGTTCTACCTGCTGGTAATTATGGACTGAAGAGCAGAGATTCCAGCAGCTAAAATAAATGCATCAGCCTCGTAAATCTCCTGCCCACATACAATACCTGAAACACATCCAGTCTCTTCGTTTATGATAAAATCTGTTGGTTTTCTGTTTCCACGGAACTTTAAGCCTTTTAATTCCAGCGATTTTAGCCATGGAGACAAAATCTTTTCTTCAACTGCCCCACGACACGATACAAAATCAAAATTTTGCTGTACAGGCAAAAGAAGTGAAATAACCCACAAGATGTTAGTCATGACTTAGGCTCTTTTTTTTTCTTTTTTTTTTGAGAGAGAGAGAGAGAGAGAGAGAAAGGTGCATGGATACCCTTGTCGTTCATTATTTTTTTTAGAAATAAACTTAGCTGAAAATGCGAAGCAACTAGCCTTCGAACTTGGAATCTCTGTCACGAGTGCTATCACAAGCCGACCGATAACTAATAAACCAAAAGAATATTTTTAATAAGCAGAAGGAACAAACCTGATGTGAGAGAACGTAATAATACAGAATTCCCAAGGTTGCAGCTGCACTACACTGCTCTCCTGGAGCAAACAAGCCAACCTGAACTACTGGTTCAAAAACTTCTTGATAAAGCCGCTGAGAGCAACCAAATTGTTTAAATAGTTCCCTGGAAGTCACTGCCATTAAAAGCTCCTATCAAACTTTAGAATGTGTCAAATTCTGAGGCTTCATTAGGTACCATAAGCAATCCGTATCAAGATAACTTCCTCACTTGCATCATATTTCCTCCAAGCCGTGTCAGTGTTGTCAAAGTCAATGACTGCATTCCATAAGCATACATTAGAGTGTTGATATTATGGAAAGATCTAACTTGAGCAGTAGGACCTAAATCAAGAACTCTTTTGCGTTTCCAGTATGATTCTAAGGAAGAAATCAAGGCCTTGAATCAATACCAGCAGCCATAAGAGGAATTGAAGTGAATCGATCCACCAAAGGAAGGCGAGGAAACTATATCAAAGAAGAAATAAAGGCTTGATTCAAACAAGAGCAAAAGGAGAATAGTGTTGATGATTTCAATTGAGTTAGGAATGCTGTTATGAACATACTTGGGGATATATAAGAGCACCAAGAGGAGCCGGTAATCGAGGCAAATCCTGAAATATAGGAAGCTCAACCTGCATAGTGATTATCATCTGACATGCTCAGGATAGATGGTCACCAGAAAGCATGACAAAGATCAAGAGCCTCTTTACCATGCTCTTGCTTTGCCTAAAATTCCTTATGTGTGACCGGAATAGAGCATTTGGCCAGACAACACGCTCTGCTTTTGATTTGAAAATAAGCAAAAATATGTTGATTAATAATGTGCATATAGAAGTACTTCACCTCCATGCCTTCTGGGGAGTAATATGCTGCTTTAGTACTCTTAGTGAAAGGTTCAATACCAAGCTCATCAACAACGGAGAATATATTACGATACGGATACCAAAAACCTACAATTGTATTTCAAAAATTAAGGTCAATAGAGAGAAGGATAACACTAGGAAATTCAATTCTACCTATATATCCGAAATTGTCAACATTATCAGTTCTAAAGTAAGATTTACACTACCAAATTACATTACATGCGCCTTGAATCGTTAAAGAGTTTCAAGAAAAACAAATTTCGAACAACTAAACTATTATTGTTCAACGATCCATCATCTATCCCTGATCATGATCATGCATTCCTCCAACTGTATATTATGAACAAATTTCCAACAACAACAAACAAATCCAGAAATTATCCGATTAAACGTGCAACATCAGATCCCAAGAATCAAATATAATCACAAAATCTTCAATAGAAAAGGGGGAAAAAGGAAAAAAAAAAAAAAAACACACCAAATTACATTACCTATATATCCGAAATTGTCAACATTATCAGTTCTAAAGTAAGATTTACACTACCAAATTACATTACATGCGCCTTGAATCGTTAAAGAGTTTCAAGAAAAACAAATTTCGAACAACTAAACTATTATTGTTCAACGATCCATCATCTATCCCTAATCATGATCATGCATTCCTCCAACTGTATATTATGAACAAATTTCCAACAACAACATACAAATCCAGAAATTATCCGATTAAACGCGCAACATCAGATCCCAAGAATAAAATATAATCGCAAAATCTTCAATAGAAAAGGGATAAAAAAGGAAAAAAAAAAAAAAAAAAGCACACCTCTGACACCGATCTCCTCGGCGGGCCCAATCCCTGCTTCAAGAAGCGTAACATCGAAACCCTACAATCATGCGGCAAAGTAGAAGATTGAGAAAAACACATCAAGATGCATTCCTGAAACTAGAGAGAGAGAGAGAGAGAGAGAGAGAGAGAGAGAGAGAGAGAGAGAGAGAGACCTGTTTAATGAGGTGGTGAGCGGAAGCGAAACCGGCCCACCCGGCGCCGAAGACGACGACCTTCTTCGGCAGAGGGCCGTGGGGAGGTGGGGAGAGGACGGCTCGGCAATGGCGGCGGCGGCGGCGGGCGGCGGGGATAAAGGGGGCGGAGAGAGCGGTGGTGGAGGAAGGAGACGCCAACATCTTCTTCTTCGCACGGGCTCACCCCCGAGCTGCAACGGCTACTTCGCACGGCTTCTCCCACGCCACGTTCCGCTCTCCCCCTTCTTATATAGTTTCGGTTGTGGTGGAGAGCGAAGGCGCGGTGGATTGGATTGGTAATGTGTGGCGAATAATTGGACGCAGCCCACGGGCCTTATTGGGCCTTAAAATAGCAAATTTCTTGATTTTGTACTTTTATTAAAATGGGCCGAAGCCTAATGGCCGGACCGTGAACCCGGTCTACTACCTGTCCACAGAAAATAAACTCTAACTCCTGTTTACTTATTTTTATTTAATTTTATTTATTTCCTGTGTTATTATGCAAACATAAACACAGGGCAAATTTTGAATTGTAAAAAAAAAAAAAAAAAAAACATTAATGCTCTTTTATTGGAAGCTATATATATATATATATATATATTTGTTTTCTTTTCAGTTTTTTTTTTAGCATTTAATATATTTTATTTTCTTTTAATATTTCCTTCTTATATGTAGTGAAAATTGCTTTATTTGAGACTTTCCAGCCATTTAGCTATAACTAGCACAGTTACAAATAAAACAAACTTTTCCAAAAATATATTATAACAATATACTTTGTTTGTTACACAAGTCTACCATAGTTACAAATACAAATTTATCATTTGAAAATGGTTGGGGAAATGCCACCGTGCATCTTATGTAGCCCAAAATAGGGTGAGCAGTATGTATGCCCCCTTTGTACCTCCAAACCAACCTCTATTTTGAATAGGTGGTGAGGGACTTCTCTAATAAATGTCAGTTTATAAGAAAATTTTGAAATTTACAGAACTTTCAGATTTTTACAAAAAAATCTTATTTAAAGTTTTGATTTTGTAATATCAAACTATTTTTTTTTCCTTCTCTTGTTAAATTTATAAAATTAAAAATAAAATTGAGGATGACGTGGGTCATGATAAAAAATAAAATACTGTATTTACTATGCCATGCGTTGTTTTCCAACGGTTGTTGGGGTCAAACAGCAGAACGTATATATATATATATATATATTTTTTATTTTATTTATTTTTTCAGGTAGAGTCGGTACGAAGTTAAATAACTCGGGTTCTTAATTGTTGGGCCCAAAGCAACTTCCCCTACCCGTTTATCGAACGATCCGATTACTCCCATCGGCTTAATAAAGTCCTTTTCGATCAAATTAATTTTCGCGAAAATTTAATTGAAAAAAAAAAAAAAAAAAAACTTTCACGCTGCTTCCGTCTCCGGATTCGTGTCGTCTCCCTCACGAAGGTATCGCGACCTGCATCCAAGCTCTCCTCTTTCATCTCTCTCTCGTCCTCCTCCTCTGGGTTAGGGTTAGGGTTAGGGTTAGGGTTAGGATTTTGCTTCCTCGATGACGGTGAACTCCCCTTCCCCTTCTCGATGATCATCTCCTCATCCCTCTCGGCACCTTTCGCGACTCCCATGGCGACTCCCATGGCCTCCGCCGCTGTGGCTCCTCCCCCGTCGGACGCGGGTGACGACCCCGGCGCCGCGTGGTACGGGAACATTCAGTACCTGCTCAACATCTCCGCCGTGGGCGCCGCGTCCTGCGTCGTCCTCTTCCTCCTCGTGAAGCTCCGCAGCGACCACCGCCGCTTCCCCGGCCCCTCCGCCCTCGCCGCGAAGCTCCTCTCCGTTTACCACGCCACCGCCGCCCAGATCGCCCTCCACTGCGGCGCCGACGCCGCCCAGTTCCTCCTCATCGAACGCTCCAGCTTCGCCGTCCTCCTCGCCGTCGCCCTCGTCGCCCTCGGCGCCGCCCTCCCCCTCAACCTCTCCGCCGCATCCGCCCCCGTCGCCGACCAGTTCGCCGCCACCACCATCTCCCACGTCCCCAAGAGCTCCCCGCTCCTGTGGATCCACTTCCTCCTCATGGCCGTCGTCGTCGCCATCGCCCACTTCGGCTTCTCCAAGATGGAGGACGACCTCCGGATCACGCGGTTCCGCGACGGCAACGGAAACCCTAGCGACCCCAATTCGAACTCAATCGCCATTTTTACCATGATGATTCAGGGAATTCCTAAGACCCTCGCAGCTGACAAGGGCCCCCTCGAGGAGTATATCCAGCATCGCTACCCTGGAAAAGTGTATCGAGTCATCGTTCCCTTCGATCTGTGCTCCTTTGAGCATCTTGTTGCAGAATGGACAAAGGTCAAGAATAAAATCTCTTGGCTGGAAGCTCGAATGAACGCACGTAGCCTATTCGATGATGATGATGATGATGGTATGAATAGCAACCAGCGAAGTAATCAAAATTTGATTTTTACTAGAACTAAAGAGTTGTGGGGGATGGCTGCTGTCAAATTGGGCTTCACTGATGAAGAGAGGCTAAGAAAATTGCACAATAGAATGCTGATTCTGGAGAGCAAACTGATGGATTATAAGGAAGGGCGTGCGCCTGGTGCGGGAATTGCGTTCGTGGTCTTTAAGGATGTCTACACCGCCAACAAGGCCGTAAGGGATTTCAGGTCCGAAAGAAAGAAGAGGCCCATTGGGCAGTTCTTCCCATTGATGGAGCTTCAGCTCGAACGAAGCAGATGGAGGGTGGAGAGGGCCCCGCCGGCTTCTGACATCTACTGGAACCACCTTGGTTTGAACAAGGTCTCATTGCAATTACGGCGAGTTGCTGTGAACACTTGCCTTGTTCTGATGCTTCTGTTCTGTAGCTCCCCTCTGGCCGTTATAAGTGGGATGCAGAGCGCGGGGAGAATTATTAATGCGGAGGCTATGGATCATGCTCAATCTTGGCTAGCCTGGCTAGAGAGCTCCAGCTGGTTTTGGACGGTGATTCTCCAGTTCCTACCCAATGTTCTTATCTTCGTGAGCATGTACATTATCATCCCTTCGGCGCTTTCTTATCTTTCCAAGTTTGAGTGCCACCTCACTGTTTCGGGGGAGCAAAGAGCTGCATTGCTAAAGATGGTCTGCTTCTTTTTAGTAAATCTCATATTGTTGCGTGCCTTGGTGGAGTCTTCTCTAGAAAGTGCAATCCTTCGCATGGGGCGGTGTTATTTAGATGGCGAAGATTGCAGAAGGATCGAACAGTATATGAGCCCATCATTTCTATCCAGGTCTTGCTTATCAACTCTTGCATTCTTGATTACATGCACCTTCTTGGGGATTTCTTTTGATTTGCTCGCTCCCGTCCCTTGGATAAAGAATATGTTGAAGAAATTTCGGAAAAATGACATGCTCCAGTTGGTTCCAGAACAAAATGAGGATTACGCATTAGAGCAAAACAACGAAGAAAATAATCTAAGAGCACCTTTGATGTCTGAGAGACAAGACAGTTCGGTCTTGAATGATATTGAAGGACACAACCTTTCGGTATACCCAATAAACAGGACTTTCCACATGCCAAAACAGACGTTTGACTTTGCACAGTACTATGCGTTTAACCTCACAATATTCGCACTCACCATGATCTACTCCTTGTTCGCTCCGCTAGTGGTTCCAGTTGGTGCCATATACTTTGGCTACCGATATGTAGTGGACAAGTATAACTTCTTGTTTGTCTACCGAGTTCGAGGATTTCCTGCTGGTAATGATGGGAAGCTGATGGATAGGGTGCTATGCATCATGCATTTCTGTATAATCTTGTTTCTTCTGTCTATGTTACTATTTTTCTCTGTCCAGGGTGACTCTATGAAGCTTCAAGCTATTTTCACTCTTTGCTTGCTGGTTTTCTATAAGGTGCTCCCTTCCAGAAGTGATGGGTTCCAACCGTCTCTTTTGGAGGGTATGCAGGCTGTTGATAGCTTTGTAGATGGGCCTACGGATTATGAGGTTTTCTCCCAACCTCAATTTGATTGGGATATATATCAATCTTGAAGCAAAATTAATTCAAGTCGTTTTTGTGTATGAGAGGTTGTTTCCTTTAATGGTTAACAATTTTTTATATAGTACTATCATTCCTTTGTATAGTCATACTTGCCATTTCTTAGCTTTCTTTTGGGGGTACTGTAATTTGTGTAGGTTGATGATGTTCGTCTATGAAGTTACACTCAAATTCTTGCTTGAACTTGCGTGGCTGGTGGAGAATGTACAGTTTTATCCAACATTGTTTCAAAACTTAAGCACTGAAATCTTGCATTCTTTGTTAAGTGCCATAATTTGTTTATTTGTTAACCATCGTTGGCTTTTGTTCAGCTGAAAACATGTAGTCCCATTGCACCGACCAGGGCTAATGCCTGGCATGGTGTATTTATCACAGTTTCATGTTCATTTGTGCTGCAGTAATCTAATGTGTAAATATTTTTGTTAATACAGATGGTAAATCTTGATCATTATCCTAGTCCACGATATGTAAATGATATTTTCAGTTGATTTTGTCATTTTTTCCTTATAACAATTTTATGATCAGCATTTGTGCCTTGGTTAAAAGTAGTGATGGCCTTTTCTATCTACTCTTGCTAACTTACCATCGTGTACTAAAGATTGTGTGGGCATTGCATTGTCTAGTGAGTCCTTCCTGTGTGTAGCCTCTTCAGGGGAGTCCCCTTTTACACAGGCAGGTATCATGAGGCCATCAGGCTCACACCTCAACCTCTTTTACACTCGTGCAATGTCGAGGTACTGCAGAAGAAAACAGTGTAACCTAATTCAATTAAATGTAATATCCTATTTAGCATGTTTGCTAACTGTATAATGAAGCTTCGATTATGTAGTTCTGTAACAAGTGGAGCATCTGTAGAGGAGGGAAGGCGTCGTGATGGCAGTGGGAATGGCATCGCAAGGGGAGGTTGAGGAGATAGAGGAGCTTGTGGGTGAAGAGTGAAAGGGGACTAACCATGGTGAGATGGGCGTTACCGTATAGTGAGGGAGTAGGTGAGATGTGACGGGCACCAGAGGATCGAGAGGCTTCTGCGGAGCGGGCGACAGGGTGGAGGGAACCCGGTTCTGGAGGCTTCCAGTGGATCGGGCAACCAGGAGTGGAGGTCTACCTGATATAGGAGAAGAGGAGCAGCAACTGTAGCCAAGCACGGCCCAGCCCAGGGTCCATTAATGTAGAAGATTGAGCCCAATTGTAGCCGCATGCATATTACAATTCCTTTTACTAATAACTACCCTTACTATTAGTATATACTTAATAGTCCTTTAGTAGAATACTATAAATACAGAATTGTATGAGGAATTGGTTATGAAGTGAATAGTATTCTCATTCTCTTTCCCTCTTCAATTTCCCACTCTTTCTCTCTCATCTTCCAGATCTTCCCAACTCCCTCCTAAACTCTTTCAAACCCTTCTCCAATCCTCCAATCCGAGACCCAAATTCCATAGATCTAAGCTCAATTTGATCGAATTGATCAAATTGAACTCCCATCATCCTCACCGCTGCAGATCTCAGAGAGATCTCATCATTGATCTGCAACGGATCGTCCGGGTAACGTTCATCATCGAAGCCGCCAAGCCAGGATCTCTGCTCGGAGCATCATCGATCGGCTGCGGAATTCTCAGATTGTTACAAATTGGTATCAGAGCTGTTCCGATCCCAGGGATCGTGAGCAGTAGCGACAATTCGAGGCAACAAGCAACAATCCGAGGCAACAAGCAACAAGGGTCGAGGCAATCGACCACAGATCCGAGCAAAACAGCAATCCGAGAATCACAAGCATCAGAATTAAGCAATATACCCACATCCGATCATCCACAATCAGTATTCCGCTGATTGAAAGGTACTAAGACCCTTTTCCAAAGACATTGCTTGATTCATCTTCATTATATTGTTGCTGTGATTGAGTCTGAGAAGAGAGAAGAAGTAAATCAGTAAGCAAAACTCAAGATAGGGAAATCCAAACATAATAGATTCCAATACAATTACAAAGATCCGTACCTCATAGAGATGGCTGAGGGAACCCGCCTTAAGGAGATGAATGAGCAGATTAAAACACTTGAGGAGAAGATGCATTCAATCTCCACTGAGTGCCATACCGTTATTGAAAACCGGTTGCAACAGTTTGGAGTTGAATATAATCAAAAATTGGGCACCCTAGGGCATCAATTGGATGAAATCCAACTGTTGGGACAGCAGAGGCATGAGCAGCTGATAAAGATGTTAGGATCACACATTAACTCCCACAAGATAGATCCTATGCCTTCTGTTCAGTTTAAAGAAAGTAGGGGGGTGGGCCCAGAGATCCCAGGAAACAGCACTAGGTATACTCCTAGAGAAGACAAGGGCAAAGGGGTGTTGCCCACGCCATATTTGGGAGCAGAGTCCATGGCCCCCCAACCATTCCTGTCACGCCCCGAGTTTAAAAATCAGGTCTGAAATTTTTTTTTTTTTCTTTTTTTTGTTTAAATCAGAGTTTGCAAAACAGGCGTAACAGACCGCCACACATATAGGAAACTCTCTATTCCGCGAACAGAGGCTTCCCTATATATGCACGGCTAGGCTAGTAATCAGCAACAGATAACTCAGTACAACTACTAATCTAGTCAGCAGGAATAATTAAAATCAGTTATTACATCAATATTTTAAAATGTCTAAATCTAATAGAACTGGAATGAATGCGGAAATAAAAATCTGTATAAGTCATCAAGCTCAATATCTACGATCATGGGGACAGCTCTATCGTGACAGGCTCACTGGATCGTCCCGACAACTCACCACCCGACGGACCTGCAACAGTCACCCGAGGGTGTGAGACACACCGGAGTGTATCCCAGTGGGCACGACGAGCCGAGGATCAGCTAATCGTACCTACTGGGTACTAAAATCTGCGGATAGTAAAAGATCTATAGGAAAGCAGGAAAGCAGATAAAAGGTGCTGTAAATCAGGATATGCTAGTAATCATCAATCATAATAGCGGGAAATCAAAGGCATCCACAGTAATCATGCATAAGGAGCTGCAGGTGATAAAAGCACGTCTATCAATACTAATACTGGAAATAAACTGAGCAACAGTACCAGGTAAAAGTAATGCATCAATAAGGAACTAACAAACATCCAATCAAAAGTCACCATATCGGTCAACAAGACCTCAGGGATACTCGCCAAACCTGGCACCAACCTGGCTGACATACTCCGGCACCCTCGGGCACTAACCTGGGAGTCGATGCTCCGGCACCCTTGGGCACTAACCTGGGAGTCACGGGTCGTACACTTGACCACTTTACCGGTAAAGAACATCTACACGGGGAGCGACCCCGGCCATGTTCGTGAAGTACAGCAGTGCGGGCGAATCATAATGATCAATCTCACGGTCTAACGACCGGGTAGTCGGCAACATGCCGAGATCTCCACAGTGTATCATCTATCAATGTCTATCAATCAGAATCAATCGATCAGGCAAATCTATGTCCAGGGATAATCACCGAGTAGAATCGAATCAATGCAGGAATAATCATCAACCAACTGTATCTAATCACAATATTTGGGAGGAACGGAAGACTAATCATACAGGACTAAACACATATTTTTATTTTGTTTTGAAAATCATTTTGAAATCAAGTTCTTTAGGCCCAAACCTCGAAGAGCGATGCCTTCGTCCTATCAAACAAGAACAGACTCAGGCGACCCTGCGACGCTTGGATAAAAACATTTGTAAAAAAGGAAAAACATGTGTTTAGCGGAAGCTCAACTCAGATGCAAGAATATCACAAGTATAGGTCTAATTGGGTCAACGTCAAACAGGAGGATCATAATATGTCAAAAGTAATCACGCATATCGAGTAATGGCTATCATTCAGGATCAAGTAATCGTATATCAGTAAATATCTCAATCATAGGTCAAATCAGATCAATGTCAATCAGAGGGATCATGCTAAGTCAAGGAGGTCAATATATGTCAGGCCAAGTCATATGATCAGTAGGGAAATCAAAAACAGGGGTCCGACAAACTAAGCAACCAGAGGGCCAAAAAGCTGAGGCCCGGTTCGAAGATAACCCACCTGATAAATCGCAGGCGACTAAACCAAATCGACTGTATGCTCCGAACCAGAGTCAACTGAATCAACCTGAATCAAACATAGTTCAGGAACTAAGTTTAATTCTAACTTAACCTTTAATAATCCACTCTAAAAATGCTTTAGGTATATGTTCAAAATGCCTTAAAAAGCACAGGGCTTGCCCTATTTGCAGCCCTGCATTGATGGATCAACAAGATCCAACACCTTGCTTACTAACAACATACACAATGCCCCAAACACAATTCCACACAGATCCTGTTTGATCTGAAGTGAGCATCAAGCTCAAGGGATAATTTGGAGCATTTTTCATATTTACATCCAAGTCCAATTCCATAATTTTTTTCTCTTTGGCATTTTATCAAACACTTGGTGTGCACCAATCAACAACATGTAGCAAAACAAGTTCCAAGCTTGTTCTCAGTAAAGGGGGCACCTGGGAGCACCCAACTTGGATGGAATTAATCTACTAGGTTGCAGGAGCATCCCCATCAACTTGGTTTCGAGCTTGCACCCCAAGTTTGGCCGCGGGCAAGATGAAAACCATGAAGAAGATGACCACCTTGGACCCGAAATGGCATTTTTTCCATCTCTGGTCTCTGGGCCTCAAGCAACTGCACCAAAAGGTGCCTTTCATCTCTACTATCACTTCTGGTTCAGTGCTCAGCGACAAGACACGGCGGCGGCGCGGCGGTGGCAAGCTCGGTTTTGGAGCTTTTACCAACAATGGCAACTTTGCAACTATTGGTTTTAAGGTGCAAGGAACAGAACCACAAGCTTCCTAGCAAGCTTTTAGGAAGGTCTGGACTTGACCCCACCGTCGGAGGTCGCCGGATGGCCGGCCGCCATTAATGGCTTCAAGCTCGGGCCATTCATGGCCGGTCCCCATTTGGGCTGCATGGGTTGCATGCAATGGCATGGATGGACTCCCCTCGGTCCCAAGAGAATTTATGGGCAGATGGCCGGCGGCGGAGGGGCTCTGCGGCGCCGGAGCACAAAGCTCGGCCGAAGTGCAATATTCCCGAAAACTAGGGCACAAATCTGCCATTGATCCGCTCGATCATACTCCACCAAATTTGGTGGGGTTGATCCTCATACCATACAGTCCATGCCTACCAACTTTTTCTTATTTTGGCCCATTGGTTGAAGAGAACGGCCGCGGCGGATCTACTCTAGGTTTCCGGCGCGATATTGCTCCCACCGGCAACCGCCCGTGCCTGGGGAGCTCGGGCTATGCATGGAACATCACAAGAACCTAACTAGACTACTGCTGGGGGTCTCGGGCTAAAACAATCCGGGGTTTAGAAGCCCTTACCTTGGCCGGAGTTGATGAAGATGGGATGAAGCCGGTTCTCTTCCTCCCTCTTCGCGCGGCCACGGCAACCTTCCAGATGCTCCACAGACACAGGGGAACACCTCTGGACAAGGTTTCGATGGACTAGCACCCTCTCGATCACTCTCCTTTCCTTCCCAACCGAGAGAAGTGATAATCTTGCTCTCCACCTTCTCCGGCGACGAGGGGCGGCGGCCGGTGTGGAGAAGTTCCGGGGAGTGCGGCAGAGAAGGAGTGGGTTGTTGAGGGGCTGCGGCTGAGGAAGTGTATAGATGTAGGGTTTGTGGAAACCCTAGCTCGGGTTGTACACCTATATATAAGGTTTTGCAAAATTGCAATTAAGTCACCCTAGCTTTGGTATTCACAGTTAGGTCCCTTGCAGCAGTTTTGTTTCACTCTTAGGTCCCTCACTAGGGAGTGGCACTCAAAACAACACATAAAATCTAGGGTTTATTGTGCAACAAGCCGTATTTTTTACCGTATTTCACGCTTTTCGAGGCGTTCCGGTCATCAGAACGAAAAATGGATTTCTCCATTGCGTCCGGCACGTCGAAATCTTCAAGACAGCGATTTTTGTTTTCTCGACGCGATGTCCAGATAAAATTCCGTTCCATAAAAACTGTCTAATTTTACAGTTTTCACGCTTTTCGAGATTCCAGAGTCGTCAAACAGGATTTTCGACTGCGCCATTGCGTTCAGAACGTCGAAAATAGCTAGAATTGACTACTCGAACCACTATATTAGGAGTCCAGATAGTAAATTGGCCAACATTGATCAAGGGACAATTAAAATTCCAGGATCACTGTTCATCTACAGTAGATGACTTAAGTCACTGTGCGCGTCAACACTGTTCCATTGGTCGCGGCTATTTCGCCCGCTTCTTCATCGATTTCTGGAAGATCCGACCGTCAGATCGAAAAGTGCTGAATATGAATCTCGCTCGGTTCGACGAGACGATCACAACGGTCAACTCGGATTTCCAAGATCACGTCCGGATTGGAAAATAGCCTTTTTATCTAGTGCATAGTGCGATTTGCACATTGGCGATTGACCATATAGGTCAACAAAGGTCTATTAAATTCAGAACCAGTTCAAAATTCACCTTTACTCTATTTATTAAAATAAAATATTTCGAGTTTCTACATCACTTACAACTTAAAAGAAGTTTCGTCCCTGAAACTTACAACTTAAAAAAAAAAAGTTTTTATTCCCGGAGCTTACAACTAGAGTCATACCCTAGGGAATGCTCATATAGTTTATTCGAGGGCTACGAAATCAGTCGCAAGGTATTGACAACTCTAAGGCTACTAATTTAGACCCAATCTGATACTCCCCATTACAGGGCAGAGTATTTCCTCGGTTCTTTCGATAGTACGTTGTCTGCAGCCAACGTGCTTATCAAAAGAAAAGTGAAATACCATAGATCTGTCGCCAACATCAAGTTGGGGACACGACTCCCACCGGAGTCAACAAAAGGTATAACTCATACCTCACGACACAAATCTCTATGCCGATACTATAAACCTATATCCACTATCTCTACCATCTCGTGGTCATGAGTGCAACTCTGGCTACTCACAGAAATCTAGAACCATATTCCATTGTTCTCCATTACCTTAAACGCATCACCACTTGCTAACACAGCACTAGCGACGCCAATCGTAGCTCAAATATCGTCAGGAACGATCATGACTCCAAACCAATTCGCCCACGATTTGCCAATCAACTACAAATCGAATTCTTTTAGGATGAAAGTCAAATTCCTCAAGCTATCATCATCTCTATCAAAGTAATCGTGAATCCCAAATTACTTTACACTGATCAGGGTTGGGACACGATTCAATAAGGTCTCATATTTGCTGGGTGTCGTCAGAATCCTTCCATCCAAAGCAACAAGATTGCTAACCTCGTAGGCATCCCAATAGCTATAGTCGGGGAATCTCCAGTAATAGCAGCCACAACCGCAGCTAACACTGCACCCACTGTGACCACTAAGCCCAGAGCGCGTGCGAACACCGCTCCTAGTCACATCAACAAGTTAGGAAAACGTCTTATAAGTGTGAAAATACACCTGAGCTCCTAACAATCAGACAAAAACCCCGCGCTCTCACGATATAAGTCATCCTAGGGTTCATCCTAACTAGTTCCTAATCAATCTTTCCTAGGTACCGTATACCTATTCTCTGATACCATCTAATCTGTCACGCCCCGAGTTTAAAAATCAGGTCTGAAATTTTTTTTTTTTTTCTTTTTTTTGTTTAAATCAGAGTTTGCAAAACAGGCGTAACAGACCGCCACACATATAGGAAACTCTCTATTCCGCGAACAGAGGCTTCCCTATATATGCACGGCTAGGCTAGTAATCAGCAACAGATAACTCAGTACAACTACTAATCTAGTCAGCAGGAATAATTAAAATCAGTTATTACATCAATATTTTAAAATGTCTAAATCTAATAGAACTGGAATGAATGCGGAAATAAAAATCTGTATAAGTCATCAAGCTCAATATCTACGATCATGGGGACAGCTCTATCGTGACAGGCTCACTGGATCGTCCCGACAACTCACCACCCGACGGACCTGCAACAGTCACCCGAGGGTGTGAGACACACCGGAGTGTATCCCAGTGGGCACGACGAGCCGAGGATCAGCTAATCGTACCTACTGGGTACTAAAATCTGCGGATAGTAAAAGATCTATAGGAAAGCAGGAAAGCAGATAAAAGGTGCTGTAAATCAGGATATGCTAGTAATCATCAATCATAATAGCGGGAAATCAAAGGCATCCACAGTAATCATGCATAAGGAGCTGCAGGTGATAAAAGCACGTCTATCAATACTAATACTGGAAATAAACTGAGCAACAGTACCAGGTAAAAGTAATGCATCAATAAGGAACTAACAAACATCCAATCAAAAGTCACCATATCGGTCAACAAGACCTCAGGGATACTCGCCAAACCTGGCACCAACCTGGCTGACATACTCCGGCACCCTCGGGCACTAACCTGGGAGTCGATGCTCCGGCACCCTTGGGCACTAACCTGGGAGTCACGGGTCGTACACTTGACCACTTTACCGGTAAAGAACATCTACACGGGGAGCGACCCCGGCCATGTTCGTGAAGTACAGCAGTGCGGGCGAATCATAATGATCAATCTCACGGTCTAACGACCGGGTAGTCGGCAACATGCCGAGATCTCCACAGTGTATCATCTATCAATGTCTATCAATCAGAATCAATCGATCAGGCAAATCTATGTCCAGGGATAATCACCGAGTAGAATCGAATCAATGCAGGAATAATCATCAACCAACTGTATCTAATCACAATATTTGGGAGGAACGGAAGACTAATCATACAGGACTAAACACATATTTTTATTTTGTTTTGAAAATCATTTTGAAATCAAGTTCTTTAGGCCCAAACCTCGAAGAGCGATGCCTTCGTCCTATCAAACAAGAACAGACTCAGGCGACCCTGCGACGCTTGGATAAAAACATTTGTAAAAAAGGAAAAACATGTGTTTAGCGGAAGCTCAACTCAGATGCAAGAATATCACAAGTATAGGTCTAATTGGGTCAACGTCAAACAGGAGGATCATAATATGTCAAAAGTAATCACGCATATCGAGTAATGGCTATCATTCAGGATCAAGTAATCGTATATCAGTAAATATCTCAATCATAGGTCAAATCAGATCAATGTCAATCAGAGGGATCATGCTAAGTCAAGGAGGTCAATATATGTCAGGCCAAGTCATATGATCAGTAGGGAAATCAAAAACAGGGGTCCGACAAACTAAGCAACCAGAGGGCCAAAAAGCTGAGGCCCGGTTCGAAGATAACCCACCTGATAAATCGCAGGCGACTAAACCAAATCGACTGTATGCTCCGAACCAGAGTCAACTGAATCAACCTGAATCAAACATAGTTCAGGAACTAAGTTTAATTCTAACTTAACCTTTAATAATCCACTCTAAAAATGCTTTAGGTATATGTTCAAAATGCCTTAAAAAGCACAGGGCTTGCCCTATTTGCAGCCCTGCATTGATGGATCAACAAGATCCAACACCTTGCTTACTAACAACATACACAATGCCCCAAACACAATTCCACACAGATCCTGTTTGATCTGAAGTGAGCATCAAGCTCAAGGGATAATTTGGAGCATTTTTCATATTTACATCCAAGTCCAATTCCATAATTTTTTTCTCTTTGGCATTTTATCAAACACTTGGTGTGCACCAATCAACAACATGTAGCAAAACAAGTTCCAAGCTTGTTCTCAGTAAAGGGGGCACCTGGGAGCACCCAACTTGGATGGAATTAATCTACTAGGTTGCAGGAGCATCCCCATCAACTTGGTTTCGAGCTTGCACCCCAAGTTTGGCCGCGGGCAAGATGAAAACCATGAAGAAGATGACCACCTTGGACCCGAAATGGCATTTTTTCCATCTCTGGTCTCTGGGCCTCAAGCAACTGCACCAAAAGGTGCCTTTCATCTCTACTATCACTTCTGGTTCAGTGCTCAGCGACAAGACACGGCGGCGGCGCGGCGGTGGCAAGCTCGGTTTTGGAGCTTTTACCAACAATGGCAACTTTGCAACTATTGGTTTTAAGGTGCAAGGAACAGAACCACAAGCTTCCTAGCAAGCTTTTAGGAAGGTCTGGACTTGACCCCACCGTCGGAGGTCGCCGGATGGCCGGCCGCCATTAATGGCTTCAAGCTCGGGCCATTCATGGCCGGTCCCCATTTGGGCTGCATGGGTTGCATGCAATGGCATGGATGGACTCCCCTCGGTCCCAAGAGAATTTATGGGCAGATGGCCGGCGGCGGAGGGGCTCTGCGGCGCCGGAGCACAAAGCTCGGCCGAAGTGCAATATTCCCGAAAACTAGGGCACAAATCTGCCATTGATCCGCTCGATCATACTCCACCAAATTTGGTGGGGTTGATCCTCATACCATACAGTCCATGCCTACCAACTTTTTCTTATTTTGGCCCATTGGTTGAAGAGAACGGCCGCGGCGGATCTACTCTAGGTTTCCGGCGCGATATTGCTCCCACCGGCAACCGCCCGTGCCTGGGGAGCTCGGGCTATGCATGGAACATCACAAGAACCTAACTAGACTACTGCTGGGGGTCTCGGGCTAAAACAATCCGGGGTTTAGAAGCCCTTACCTTGGCCGGAGTTGATGAAGATGGGATGAAGCCGGTTCTCTTCCTCCCTCTTCGCGCGGCCACGGCAACCTTCCAGATGCTCCACAGACACAGGGGAACACCTCTGGACAAGGTTTCGATGGACTAGCACCCTCTCGATCACTCTCCTTTCCTTCCCAACCGAGAGAAGTGATAATCTTGCTCTCCACCTTCTCCGGCGACGAGGGGCGGCGGCCGGTGTGGAGAAGTTCCGGGGAGTGCGGCAGAGAAGGAGTGGGTTGTTGAGGGGCTGCGGCTGAGGAAGTGTATAGATGTAGGGTTTGTGGAAACCCTAGCTCGGGTTGTACACCTATATATAAGGTTTTGCAAAATTGCAATTAAGTCACCCTAGCTTTGGTATTCACAGTTAGGTCCCTTGCAGCAGTTTTGTTTCACTCTTAGGTCCCTCACTAGGGAGTGGCACTCAAAACAACACATAAAATCTAGGGTTTATTGTGCAACAAGCCGTATTTTTTACCGTATTTCACGCTTTTCGAGGCGTTCCGGTCATCAGAACGAAAAATGGATTTCTCCATTGCGTCCGGCACGTCGAAATCTTCAAGACAGCGATTTTTGTTTTCTCGACGCGATGTCCAGATAAAATTCCGTTCCATAAAAACTGTCTAATTTTACAGTTTTCACGCTTTTCGAGATTCCAGAGTCGTCAAACAGGATTTTCGACTGCGCCATTGCGTTCAGAACGTCGAAAATAGCTAGAATTGACTACTCGAACCACTATATTAGGAGTCCAGATAGTAAATTGGCCAACATTGATCAAGGGACAATTAAAATTCCAGGATCACTGTTCATCTACAGTAGATGACTTAAGTCACTGTGCGCGTCAACACTGTTCCATTGGTCGCGGCTATTTCGCCCGCTTCTTCATCGATTTCTGGAAGATCCGACCGTCAGATCGAAAAGTGCTGAATATGAATCTCGCTCGGTTCGACGAGACGATCACAACGGTCAACTCGAATTTCCAAGATCACGTCCGGATTGGAAAATAGCCTTTTTATCTAGTGCATAGTGCGATTTGCACATTGGCGATTGACCATATAGGTCAACAAAGGTCTATTAAATTCAGAACCAGTTCAAAATTCACCTTTACTCTATTTATTAAAATAAAATATTTCGAGTTTCTACAATTCCACAGGCAGCACCAATACATACCCTACCCCAAGTTGGACTATCCCACATTTGGAGGGGAGGAGCCAAGAGAATGGCTAAGCAAGAGTGAACAGTTCTATAGGCTGTACCAAATTCCAGAAGACCAGTGGGTAGAAATTGCAACTATGCATTTCACGGGTAAAGCACACAAATGGAAGGAAGGGTATATGATCGATAAGCCAGATTTGGAATGGGCAGAGCTAACCGAAGCCATCTGTAGGAGGTTTGATGGGGCTTCTATGAAGAAGATGGTTAGAGAGTTTAATAAACTGGAACAAACTACCAGTGTGGAAGCATACCAGGAAAGGTTTGAGGATTTGAGAGCCAGGATGTTATACTTAAACCCTACCTTGAGTGAGGAGCACTTTATCCAGAGCTACATCAGTGGACTAAAAGAGGAGCTAGTTCCTTTCATAGACCTCTCTAATCCAGCTACCCTAGAAGAAGTGTTTGAACAGGCTAAGTTACATGAACAAGCCCTTTCCATGATGTGGAAGAAGCACAGGAATCAGTTCAGGACAGGCAGTGGGCCAACAACCTTGTATCCAACTCCAAAGACTTACAATCAGAAAGGTAATGCAAAAGGGGTGGAGGACAGTAAAACAGTTACATACAAAAACTCCTCATGGCAGCCTGGGGCTAATAGGCAGCTTATTGAACAAAGAAGAGCAGCTGGTTTATGCTTTAGGTGTGGCGACAAATATTTCCAAGGGCACCAGTGTTAGGGCGAGGCCTTGAATCAGATTGAAGGTGAAGTAGAGGTGGATGAAGTGTTTGGTGAAGAAATGTTGCAAGAGGTGGAGGAGGAAGAACTGCCTGAGCCAGATGAGCAAGGTATCTCAGTCCATGCTCTCAGTGGGGAAATTCCTCAAGAAACCATTAAAGTTCAGGGTGAAAGTGGAAATAAGCCCCTAGTAATACTCATTGACACTGGTAGTACCCACAGTTTCATCGATTACCAAGTAGCTAAAGAGATAAAAGCTAGCATAACAGCAGCCACCCCACTCTTAGTTACCGTGGCAAATGGCCACAAGGTGTTGAGTAAACTCAAGTGTGCTGGACTGCAATGGAAGATGCATGGGGAGTTTTATCAGACTGACCTTAGGGTCATAAGATTGGATGGATCTAGTATAATCTTGGGCATCGACTGGCTTAAGCAGTATGGAAGAGTGACTTTTGATTACTCCAATCATTCCATCACCTTTAACAAAGATGGGAAGGCAGTTACTATAGAAGGCATTACTGAAGGGGCAAAGCTCAAGGCAATAGGAGCTAAGCAATGGGTTAAGGCTGGGTTGCAGGGCTACTGCTGTGCCATAGCCCAAGTCAAGGTTGATGCTCCAGCCTGTGGAGAGACCATACCAGAGCTGATACAAAGAGTGTTGGAACAGTATGCAAATATTTTCCAAGAACCTAAGGGTCTACCTCCAAGAAGGGAGCATGACCATAAGATTCTATTGCAGCCTGGGACACACCCAATCAACAGTAGGCCTTACAGGCACAGCTATGAACAAAAAGGGGAGGTGGAGAAGCAAGTGGCTGAGCTGTTGAAATCCCACTTTATCAGAAAAAGCACTAGTCCATATGCATCCCCAGTGCTATTAGTTAAAAAAAAAGATCAGAGTTGGAGGATGTGCATGGACTATAGACAGTTAAACCAAGCTACTATAAAGAATAAGTATCCCATACCTATAATTGATGATTTGCTGGATGAGCTGGGTGGATCAAGATGGTTTTCTAAAATTGATCTGAGATCGGGTTACCACCAAATCAGGATGCATGATAGGGATATAGAGAAGACAGCTTTTAGAACTCATGCCGGGCACTATGAATTCTTGGTTATGCCTTTCGGCTTAACCAACGCCCCAGCCACCTTCCAAGCTGTGATGAATGAAATCTTCCAACCTTATCTTAGAAAATTTGTGCTTGTTTTCTTCGACGATATCCTAATCTATAGTAAGACTCTGGAGGAACATGCTAACCACTTGGAGACAGTACTCAAGATATTGGGGAGGAATCAGTTGGTGGCTAAGAGGAGTAAATGTTCTTTTGGCCAGGGTTCTGTAGAATACCTAGGCCATATAATCTCTTCTGGGGGAGTGGCTACTGACCCAAGTAAGATTTCAGCAATGGTGGAGTGGCCTCAGCCAACCAATATTAAGAGTTTGAGGGGATTCCTAGGACTCACAGGATACTACCGCAAGTTCATAAAGGGTTATGGAGGAATTAGCAAACCTTTGACTGAACTCCTTAAGAAGGACAATTTCAAGTGGTCAGAAGAGGCTCAAGGAGCATTTGAAGCATTGAAAGTGGCTATGACTACTGCGCCTGTCCTAGCGATGCCAGATTTCAAGAAAACTTTTGTGGTGGAGGTGGATGCATGTGAAACAGGTATGGGGGCAGTTCTGTCACAAGAAGGGAGGCCTTTGGCTTTCATCAGTAAAGCCATTAGTCCCAGAAATAGAGGCCTCTCAACTTATGAAAAAGAATTTCTTGCTATCTTATTGACTGTAAATAAGTGGAAACATTACTTAAGCTCCCAGCCATTCATAATTCAAACTGATCATCAGAGTCTGAAATATCTATTGGAACAACGGATCACTACAGCAACTCAGCAGAGGGGTATGTTCAAACTTATGGGGCTAGAGTACACCATTAGATACAGGAAGGGAAAGGAAAACTTGGTTGCAGATGCCTTGTCCAGGGTAGTTCCAGAAGTGGGAAGTAGTCTAGCACTAACAGTATCTATTCCATCCTGGGTTGAGGAAGTGACAGAGAGTTACAAACAAGATACAAAGGCTCAGCAATTATTGGTGGCAACATTGGTCCAGCCTGATTCACAAGGAGGTTACACCCAGAAGCAGGGGTTGCTAAGATACAAAGGGAGATTATACATTGGCAGTAATGGGCCATTGAGGGCAACACTGATTGATCAACTACACTCTTCAGCCTTGGGTGGGCACTCTGGTATTGACAATACTTACAGACGTATCAAACAACACTTTTATTGGCCCGGGATGAAGTTAGAAGTGGAAGGAAAGGTGAAATCTTGTGAGACATGCATTAAAAACAAGGTGGATGGGACTCCATATGCTGGCCTACTACAACCCCTTCCCATACCTGGGCAAGCTTGGCAGGTAGTAAGTATGGATTTCATTGAAGGGTTGCCTAAGTCTGAGAAACGTGACTCAATATTGGTGGTAGCCGACAAGCTGACTAAATATGCCCATTTCCTACCTTTAACTCATCCCTATACTGCCCTAACTGTTGCCAAGACTTACCTGAATGCCATCTACAAGCTACATGGGATGCCTAAGGAGATCATCTCGGATAGGGATAAGGTCTTTACCAGTGAGCTTTGGCAGAACTTGTTTAAGCTCGCAGGAGTTAAGCTACACATGAGCACTGCCTACCACCCTCAAACGGATGGTCAAACAGAGAGGGTAAACAGGTGTTTAGAGACGTATCTAAGATGTATGTGCTCTGAGTACCCCAGCAAGTGGTCAAGGTGGTTATCCCTGGCAGAGTGGTGGTATAACACCAGTTATCACTCCTCCATAGGGATGACTCCCTTTGAAGCACTCTACGGGTACCGACCCCCAGCTACCACTCTAACTTCGTTGACAGAGATAACAAGTCCCACAGTAAAGGAGTGGAAGAAGGAGAGAGATCACATGCTACAAGTTCTTAAGGAAAGGCTGGTGGTGGCGCAGAACCGCATGAAGCAAAACGCAGACAAGAAGAGAGTTGACAAGGAGTATCAGGTAGGGGAGAGAGTATACCTTAAGCTCCAGCCTTATAGGCAGAGTAGCGTAGCAGTGCGCAAATGCTTGAAGCTTACCTCGCGATACTTTGGCCCGTACGAGATCATCCAGAGAGTAGGTCCGGTCGCCTATAGACTGAACTTACCTGAAGGCTCCAAGATACACTCCACTTTCCATGTATCCCAGCTTAAGAAGGGCTTGCCGCAGGCGAAGCAGCATATTGTGGGAGAGCTTGAGGAAGAAGATGATGGCCAGCTATCCACCCGTCCGGTACAAATCTTAGCAAGGCGGTTGTTGAAGCGGGGAAATCGAGCTGTTACCCAGATTCTTGTAAAATGGAGCAACCTTGACGCTACGGGGGCTACGTGGGAGGATTATGATGTAATAAAAGCCAGGTACCCTAACTCGATCCTTGAGGACAAGGATATTTTTGGAGGATGAGGGGGTGTAACAAGTGGAGCATCTGTAGAGGAGGGAAGGCGTCGTGATGGCAGTGGGAATGGCATCGCAAGGGGAGGTTGAGGAGATAGAGGAGCTTGTGGGTGAAGAGTGAAGGGGGACTAACCATGGTGAGATGGGCGTTACCGTATAGTGAGGGAGTAGGTGAGATGTGACGGGCACCAGAGGATCGAGAGGCTTCTGCGGAGCGGGCGACAGGGTGGAGGGAACCCGGTTCTGGAGGCTTCCAGTGGATCGGGCAACCAGGAGTGGAGGTCTACCCGATATAGGAGAAGAGGAGCAGCAACTGTAGCCAAGCACGGCCCAGCCCAGGGTCCATTAATGTAGAAGATTGAGCCCAATTGTAGCCGCATGCATATTACAATTCCTTTTACTAATAACTACCCTTACTATTAGTATATACTTAATAGTCCTTTAGTAGAATACTATAAATACAGAATTGTATGAGGAATTGGTTATGAAGTGAATAGTATTCTCATTCTCTTTCCCTCTTCAATTTCCCACTCTTTCTCTCTCATCTTCCAGATCTTCCCAACTCCCTCCTAAACTCTTTCAAACCCTTCTCCAATCCTCCAATCCGAGACCCAAATTCCATAGATCTAAGCTCAATTTGATCGAATTGATCAAATTGAACTCCCATCATCCTCACCGCTGCAGATCTCAGAGAGATCTCATCATTGATCTGCAACGGATCGTCCGGGTAACGTTCATCATCGAAGCCGCCAAGCCAGGATCTCTGCTCGGAGCATCATCGATCGGCTGCGGAATTCTCAGATTGTTACAAGTTCTTTGCAGCAATGTGCTGTTATAATAAGAGGTACTGCTGCGGCACTTCCAAGATCCTCAACTTGCTCTGAGGTAATATTGACTTGTTGTAAAGATTCAGCAAGCATTAAGCTGTACCATTCTAGTTTTGCAATTTGTCATTATCCGAAAGTATCTTGTGGGAATTGGTTGTCTTTTTCCCTCGTCATGAGGCGTGAAGTTTCTAATCACTGCGTTGCTAATTGGTAGGAACTAGAGACTCTGCCATTAACTGCAAAATTTATGTGAAAAAGGTTTTGTTGATTTCTTTGCCATGCATGGCATGTGTTAAACACCATTTAAATGAACTGTTGTTAGCGAAATGTTAACCTTGTACAGTGAATCACTATTTTTTTTCTAAACATTTAAGTACCTCCTTTTTTTAGCTTTTAGTGCTTGGTAGACAAGGTTTTGGAAGGTGGATTATGCCTGAAACTCTCTGATGAAAGTATTACTGTTCACTGCACTCTACTTTAAGTTTACCTTTACGCCTGATTGTTTCCAAAGTTTTGTTAGTTTTATTATTCTGTGAACTGGAATATGACATATCGATCAATGCCTCAAAAGAGGCTGACCATTGGTGTTATTATTGGCTCTACTAATCAAGATAAAATATCTCAAAACCAACTCAACCCCATCAGTAATTTCGCTATTCATATACAACTCCAATTAATCATCCATCCAATGCCATGCATCTCAAAAGGTAGAAAGAATGGTCCACTGATTGATCTTCTTCTCCGTAACAAACAAGAATGTTTGTGAGAATTTAGTTAACTATCAAACACTTGATAATCGCAGTTATTAAGTAATTGCGTACAAAGCAACCTTAGAAGCGTACAAAGCAACCTTAGAACTACTCCAGCTACCGAATTAGCGTGACATATTAGGCTTCGTTTGGTTCGGGGATAAAAAAAATTTAGTTATACGGGGATAGATATAAATTATGGTTTTAGCAAAAATTAGTGTAAATTTGCGTTTAGTTCGGTTTAAGAGTTATACCGGGTTTAAAAAAAATTATGTTTGGTAAATTATATAGGAATAAGAAGAATAAAAAAAATAAAAAAAAATTATGTTTGGTTGGAAATAGAGGAATAAGAAGAATTGAGGATTTAAATATTTTTATTTATTATTTTGTCCTTTATGATATAATTTAGAATTAAATAAATTTATGGTATTAATCAATCTTATATTTAATTTAGATAAATATTAAAAAATTCAAATAATATTTACAATTAAATATTAAATATTAAATATTAATATTTAATATTTATCTAAATATTAAATATTAATATTTAGATAAATATTAATATTTAATATTAATATTAAATATATTTAATATTTAATATTAATATTAAATATTAAATATTAAATATTTAATAATTAAATATTAAATATTTGTTTTATTTCGTTATATTGTTATTCTGCGCAGGATGGAAATTAATAAATCCATCCCTTAGCGGGTTATACCAGAATAATCCGTTAAGGATGAATTTAGCTATTTTCATCCCATAACATTTCGTTTGGGTATAAATATGGGAATAAAGGGTTATCCCCTTATCCCCAACGAAGGCTAAAAGTCACCTCCCCCAACTATTTCGCATCGCAAATTCTCCACCAAAATGGGAGTCGCCTCTCCTCTACTTGTCTTCGTCCTCTTCACACTCCTCCTCCTCCCACTCTCCTCTGCTTCGTCCTCTCCTCCTCCTCCCACTCCTCCTCTCCCTTTCCCTCCTCTCCCCTCGGCGTCGCAGCTCTCATGGCAATTGGGGGAGATGGCCCTCTTCCTCCACTTCGGGCCCAACACCTTCACCGACTCCGAGTGGGGCAGCGGCAGCGCCGACCCCTCCGTGTTCGACCCCGACGCCCTCGACGCGCGCCAGTGGGCCGGCGCCGCCGCCGCCGCCGGGTTCGCCCGCGTCGTCCTCACCGCCAAGCACCACGACGGCTTCTGCCTCTGGCCCTCCGCCTACACCGACTACTCCGTGCGCTCCAGCCCCTGGAGGGGCGGCGACGGCGACGTCGTTGCCGAGCTCGCTGCCGCCGCGGCCGAGGTCGGGATCGGGCTCGGGCTCTACCTCTCGCCGTGGGACCGCCACGATCCCTCCTACGGCAAGACGGTGGAGTACAATGAGTACTACTTGGGGCAGATGACCGAATTGCTCACTCGGTATAGCCGCTCTTCGTTTCTAGGGTTTTGGAATTTAGCTAAGGATTTTACTCAATTTGAGATCTAACGTCGCAATAAGATGCAATCTTCGGATCGTTTTTATGAGCAAAATCATTCCTTTTAACTAAAAAAGCAATGTTAACACTAGTGCCCAGGCGTTTCCTATGGGATTGATCTTTTACTTAACATGGTATGAGTTCGCCCTAAACCCTTGCCATTCTGGGAAAGCATGAGTTCAATCACCACTGAAACTTACCAAACCTGTCATCCACATGTCTTTCATACCCTCATGCATGTAAATGAAGAAAGAGTTACTCGCTAGTACACAATCTCCACTGAAACTTACCAAACCTGTCATCCACATGTCTTTCATACCCTCATGCATGTAAATGAAGACTATTCCCGAATCTTTTTCTATCAGATTAATCATCAGCTATGGAAATGCATGGTTCGGATTGAGAGTTATAGCATTCTAAAATTGAAGAAAGAGTTACTCGCTATTAAATTGTTTCATCTTCGTGAATTTTAACTTGTCTTGGGACAGGTATGGAAATGTTCAGGAGGTATGGTTGGATGGTGCGAAGGGTGAGGGCGAGAAGAATATGGACTACCTGTTCGAATGCTGGTTCGAGGTCATTCATCAGCTGCAGCCCGGGGTTGTCATTTTCTCTGATGCTGGACCTGACAGTAGATGGGTCGGAGATGAGGCCGGCGTGGCTGGTTCTACTTGCTGGTCTCTTTTTAATAAGAGTTCTGTCACTATTGGCCACACTGATGATCAGTAAGTGCTTCCTTGGCATTGACCTCATCTTACTCTCTTTATGCAGTAATTTTGCATCTCAATTTGTAGTAGTTTTGCAGTGGACTCGGCATAACATGAACAGAATTTTCTCTTATGCTCCTATTCATGGTCATCGTACGACTTAATAGCAAAGAAGTTCTGGTTGTGTTAAATCTCATGCGTTTTGGATGCTAAAACTTGAAGTAATATCTATTCCAACAAGACTGTTATACTGGCCATACTTTGGTGGTCTCTTGCTATAGTAATTTAAGAGACATACAAACCCACACGCATCAGAGAACTATTTCTTGAATTGCAGAAACTCTTTTATAATGATTGAATGCGGCAAATATTGCACAATTTTGCAGCAAAATTACTGTTTGAGAGCCATGGGAGATCCTTTTCAATGATACTTCTCCTAGTTCCGACACAACATGTGAGTTCAGCAATGACAAGGTCTGCTGCACTCACCTGCTCTTCCTAATTATATGAACGTAATTTCAAATATTAAGGTCTTCCAACTCTAGTGTGCAAAACCTAGTGTGATAACAATTTTATGGAGACACTTCCCTATTGTTAGCTAGCTAGTTGTCAGAGGAAGTTCATTCCCTTTTGTCAATTTTGAGCACCCTGTGGGTGAATTTTTCCCATTCTCTGATGACATAAGACGGTATCCTCTTTGCCTATCTATTTGTAAGTTTATTTACAATAGTGCCTTTAAAATTTTCTTGAGCTAGATCACGGCATAATTTCTACATTGAAATTTCTCTCTAATGCGAGAATGTCTCCAGAACAGATGATACCGAATGTTTATATTTTCTTATCTTGTATATGTTCATAAATACTTACATAAATCAGCATGCTGCCATAATTCTATCATGTAATTATATGATAAATAGATCCAGTAATCTCCTTTTCAACTGTATACAACAGATATTCCCGTGCAGGAGATCCTCGTGGACGAGACTGGGTCCCTGCCGAGTGTGATGTATCCATCCGACCAGGTTGGTTCTGGCATGCATCAGAACATCCAAAGTCCGCTCAAACCCTTCTCGACATTTACTATAACTCAGTTGGTCGGAACTGTCTCCTAATACTAAACGTCCCTCCCAACTCGTCGGGCCTCATATCTGATGAAGATCTCCAAGTGCTTCAGGAATTCACCACAATTAGAACCGCCATATTCTCTCAGAACTTTGCTAAAAATGCCACTGTTACTGCAAGCAGTGTACGTGGAGGACATGGCAATCTTCGTTTTGATCCCTCGAATGTACTCCAGGAAGGTATTCAGTCTTTCTGGGCCCCGGATGAATCGCAGTCCGAATGGGTATTATACCTCAACTTGAGCCGGTCCACATCGTTTAATGTGCTGCAAATCCAAGAGCCGATTCAAATGGGCCAGCGTGTGATTGAGTTTCACATGGATGTTTTGATTGACGGAGAGTGGGAAACTGTAGTCAGTGGTACGACCATCGGATATAAGAGGCTGCTGCAATTTCAAATGGTAGAAACCCAATACTTGAGGCTATTTATCGATAACTCGCGTGCTGATCCGTTGATTTCCTTTATTGGCATCTTTGTGGATCCCTTTTCAGTCACAGTGAACTTAAAAGATGCTCCAAAAGCATCTGCTGCTAACAGCAGCAGCCAAGCTACAATAGTAACAAAACAGGATTATTCTTGCAACGTGTGCATCGCAACAATTTAGTATTTGGGTATTCTCTTCTTCACTTCAGTGATGTGGTGTGCTGTGCCGGTTATAAGCTTGATGCAGGCAACGGAAACAGCTTCCTTTGAAAGCCCTGGGCCCTCACTTTTAACTTCCTGCGGCGTACACAAACTTAATCCATTTGCCATTTACTTATATTTTCTGTATATATATTATGTCGAAGTTTATAATCTCAGCTATTGTGTTTATCCTGCAAATTTTTAAAGCTTAATCATTTCTTGAAACTATTTCCTCTGCTCCTTTTTTTTTTTTTTTTTTTTTCCCTCCTATATGTTTAATATTCACGTGCGTTACTGTCGAATGATGTAAACATAATTCTCAGCTCTTGCGCCTCTCCCCTTCTTCTTTTTCTTTTTATATTCGGTAGCTTTGTTAAATAAGCTCGTTAGATTACAATTTGCTGCTTGTATTATTAGATCGGCCTGATATGTGAGTTATGATAGAAGTAATTTGAGAATAATGGTCTGTTATTATTCATCATAATGCTCTCTTAATATAGAGAGGTTCTACAAGTTGTACAAGGTAATTTGGAATAAGAATCCTGCAATAAAGGAAATAATAATAATGTACAAGGAAAGACAATTATCCCAAATCAAACCCAAATCAAGTATAATATAGAAGGTTGTAAAATGCGCCATTAATACGTGATGACATCCCCCGGCAAACTCAAGGTGGATCAAATACCGAGAATTTGGATAAGAAGAATTTATGCCGTTGTAACGTATGTCCTTTTGTGAAGAAATCAGCGACTTGATTGCTTGATTGAACGAATGGTAGTGTAACGGTGCCAGCAAGATAATGATGACGTACAAAATGACAATCAATTTCAATATGTTTAGTACGTTCATGAAAAACCGGATTGTTGGCAATTTTGATAGCACTTTGATTGTCGCAATAAAGAGGAGTTGGGGCAACCAAAACAATACCAAGATCAGAGAGAAGACGTCGCAACCACACAATTTCAGAAGTGGCAGTAGACATAGCACGATACTCAGCTTCTGAACTGGACTTAGATACTATATCTTGTTTCTTGGACTTCCAAGATACAAGTGAATCACCAAGAAATACACAGAAGCCAGTCGTGGAACGACGGTCGGTAGGGTCCTCCTGCCCAGTCAGCATCAGTGTAGGCTTGTAGGTCTAATTTTGAGGAGGAAGGAAAGAAAAGAGCCCGATTAATTGTTCCTCGAAGATATCGTAAGATGTGAAGAAGAGCAGCATAATGATCGGAGGTAGGTGCTTGCATAAACTGGCTGACTATGTGAACTGCATAAGTGATATCAGGTCGAGATATTGTTAGGTAAACGAGAGCACCCACCAATTCACGATAACGAGTGGGATTTTCTAAGGGTTCTCCCATAGTCGGAGTCATTTCTGATGCAGTTGCAAAGGATTGAAGTGATTTTATCGTCAGTCAAGGCGGAACGAGATAATAAATCTGTAATATATTTTTGTTGAGATAGAAGATATCCTCGAGGACTATAAGCAACTTCAATGCCCAAAAATTTTTAAATGAGAGTAAGTTGGTTGCCTAGAGTACAATCGTCCACTAGGGGAGATGCCGGATAAATTTTTGGAGGGCATGAGATTTATAAGATAGACGGCGGTGAAAACGGCATCAGCCCAGAATTCGTGAGGAACGGAAGCAGCGATGAGGAGAGAGCGAGCGGTCTCCAAAATATGACGATGTTTTCGCTCCGCCACACCGTTCTGTTGGTGAGCATAGGGACAAGAAAGCTGGGGTAGAGTACCTTGAGAGGCGAGAATGCGTCGAAATTCATGTGATAGGTATTCTCCACCAGAGTCAGATCGAAAAATTTTGATAGAAGCACCAAATTGAGTTTTAATCATAGTAGTAAAATCTTTGTAAATTTTAAGGAGTTCAGAACGGTGGTGCATAAAGTATATCCAAGTAAAACGCGAGAAATCATCAACAAAAATGACATAATACCTATTTCCTATGCGTGTAGGAATAGGCGCAGGTCCCCAAACTCGGAATGAATAAGTTCGAAGGCTTTAGTGGTAACAGTTTCACTAGCGGGAAAAGGTTTAGTAGAATGTTTAGCAAGTTTACATTCTAAACATGAAGAAAATTTAACAGATGAAACACTACCGAGAACTCCATTTCTAATTAAAATGTCCAAGTTGTCTTGAGATAAATGACCTAAACGACGATGCCAAAGATCAATATCAGAAGAGGTAGACGTCATGCTCACAGACACAAAACCAGATGGAAGATGTAAATGATCCATGTAGTACAGTCCATCTTGTCTATGGCCCTGTCCAATCAGCCGCCCGGTTGAACGATCCTGAACAAAGCAAGAGGAAGAGTCGAAAGTGACAGTGCAATTATTATCCGTAATTTGACTAACGGATAATAAATTTAATGAAAGATTAGGGACATGAAAAACAGAGGGTATAGAAAAGCGACCCTGATTGACTGAAGTAGTCAATGCTCCACTGTGAGCAACAGGAAGAGAGGATCCATCTGCAGTAAAAATGTTAATAGGAGTAGATAGAGGGGTAGGTGCCGTAAGAAAAGAGATGTGAGGTGTCATATGAAAGGATGCGCCAGAGTCAAGAATCCAAGAATCCACAGATGTACCTGTATGATTGGATGTTGAAAGCGTGCCAAACCCTGATATACTTGATGTCGAGCTATCTGTACTAGAAGCTGGAGGTTGCAGTCGTGAATTGTGAATCATTTGCATTAATTGTGGCATGCTCAATGTAACTGTGTTAGCTACATCATTCGATGCTTCCAAGGATGCAGTGGCAGCGGTAGTAGGTGTGGTGTAATAAGATTGTCGAAAGAGATCTGCATGCTTCTTCTTTCGACATTCTCGAATAGTATGTCCCATTTTATGACAATAATGACACTCAATATTTCGCTTATCCTTTTTCAGAGGACCGGAAGAAAGAGGAGCAATATAGAGTTGAGAGGGAGGTGATGCACCTGCTGCCAAAACAGTTGGCTGAGAAGGTTGAGACGAATGAAGCACACGAAGTCGAGTTTCTTCAGCAATAAGCTCTGCCAAAGCTGTATCAAGCGTGGGAAGGGGTGACCGATGAAAGAGTTGACCCCGTAAGGCTTCAAATTCTGGTCGTAACCTCATAAGAAATTGAAAGAGGCGTTGTTGGTCGCGCATCAGCTTTTGTTTTGTGGTGCAGTCACAGATAGAGCAAGCTCGACACAGGGGTTGCTCCATAGTCGCAAGTTGACGCCACCGAATTTGCATGAATGTATAAAACTCCTGTATGGTACGCTCTCCTTGATGGGCAAGGGACAACTCTTGAAATTCGGCATAGGACTGAGCGTAACTTGATTGTTCATATAGACGTTGGAGATGTGCCCACATCTCTCGTGCAGTAGTAAAATTTACTAACTGCATGCGGATGTCAACATCAACAGATGAAGAAATGATTCCACGGGCTCGTCGATCTGCAACAGCCCATTCATTCATTTTCTTTTCATCTGTTGGTGTTGGAGTGTTATCAATATGGCTCACAAGATCAAGGGCATCAAATAATAGCTTTAGTGAAATAGACCATTCACGGTAATTCGTCCCTGTTAGCTTGACATCTAGTTGAGCAAAGGAGGAAACTGATGATGCCATAGAGGAAGTTGCTGTAGTAGGGAGAATAGAAGAAGATGCCATGAAAATTCAAAGATTAGAATAACAACACCTTGACTAGAAAAAAGATGATGATGAAGAAAACTTCTTGCGAGTAGCGGCGCAAACTAGGATTGATCCGATCTGGCTCCGATACCATGATAGAAGTAATTTGAGAATAATGTTCTGTTATTATTCATCATAATGCTCTCTTAATATAGAGAGGTTCTACAAGTTGTACAAGGTAATTTGGAATAAGAATCCTGCAATAAAGGAAATAATAATGATGTACAAGGAAAGACAATTATCCCAAATCAAACCCAAATCAAGTATAATATAGAAGGTTGTAAAATGCGCCATTATGACAAGTTAAAGAGACAATAATCTTTACGGTGCATTAATAAAGGAAAAGAAAAATAAAAATAATATATATTTATATGGTTTTCTTTGACTCCTTAAATAGTAAATTTAGTATCAAAAAATGGGACCTTCATTAAAATAAAATAAATAGAAATGAATTAATTGAGCTCTAATTATGAAAATTTCTGTGTTATGTTATTTTAGTTTACACAACAACACGGAGAGGTGAGAGAGATAGCATGGCAGATCAAACCCCACCATTCCCTCCTCTCTCCACTCCCACTCCCACTCCTTACCCTCCTCCTCCCTTCTCCTTCCCCCACCTCTCTCCTTCCCTTCCCCTACACATCCCTATACCTAACCCTAACCCTAACCTTCATTCCGCCTTCCACCTCCAAGTCCCCTTCCAAGGCAAGCGCAAGCGCACCGGGTTCCGCCGCAAAGCACCCCACCCATCGACCTCCGAGGTAACTCCTTCTCTTCCTCTTCCTCCTCCTTTGCTCCCCTCCTTTCCCCCACCCAACGAGCCCAACCCCATCAAGAACCCACTCGAAAACCCTAGCCCCGACCTCTCCGAGGAGATCATCGTCATCAACAAGGAGCCCACCGCCGAGGCCCTCACCGCGCTCACCGTCGGGTTCCCCGCCGACTCCCTCACCGAGGAGGAGATCGAGGCCGGGGTCGTCTCCTCGGTCGGCGGCATCGAGCAGGTGAACTACATCCTCATACGGAACCACATCCTCTCCCGATGGAGGGAGAACGTGACCAATTGGGTCACCAAAGAGAGCTTTGCCTCCGTGATCCCGCCGCACTGCGAAACCCTCTTGAATTCGGCGTACAATTACTTGGTCTCTCACGGGTACATCAACTTCGGAGTCGCCCCGTCGATCAAGGAGAAGATTCCCGCAGAACCCTCAAAACCCAATGTGGTTATCATCGGGGCTGGATTAGCCGGTTTAGCTGCCGCGCGGCAGTTGATGCTTTTCGGTTTCAAAGTTGTCGTCTTGGAGGGTAGGAAGAGGTGCGGCGGCAGAGTGTACACCAAGAGAATGGAGGGGGCAAATAAATTTGCGGCCGCAGATTTGGGCGGCAGCGTATTGACCGGCACGCATGGAAACCCTCTGGGAATCATAGGCAAACAGCTGGGTTTGTCTCTCTACAAGGTGAGAGACAAGTGCCCACTTTATAGGCCGGACGGTAATCCCGTTGATCCGGATATGGATGGTAAAGTGGAGAACGCATTCAACAAGCTTCTTGATAAAGCGAGCCGGCTGAGGCAGTGTATGGGGGAGGTTGCGATGGATGTCTCTCTTGGCGCTGCTTTGGAGACCTTTAGGCATGTTTACGGAGATGCCGTTACCGATGAGGAGATCAACTTGTTCAGTTGGCACTTGGCGAATTTAGAGTATGCTAATGCCGGGCTTTTGTCTAAGCTCTCGTTGGCGTTTTGGGATCAAGACGATCCGTTTGATATGGGTGGTGATCACTGTTTCTTGCCCGGAGGCAATGGGCGGTTGGTTCAGGCTCTAGCGGATGGTGTTTCAATTATTTATGAAAAGACCGTGCACACGATTCGGTATGGTGTCGATGGTGTGCAGGTTATTGCAGGCGGGCAGGTTTATGAGGGGGACATGGCCTTGTGCACTGTTCCGCTCGGTGTTCTCAAGAATGGGAGTATAAAGTTTGTGCCTGAGCTGCCTCAGAGAAAGCTCGATGGGATTAAGAGGTTAGGGTTTGGGTTGTTGAACAAGGTCGCAATGTTGTTTCCGTATGTCTTCTGGAGCACGGATCTTGATACGTTCGGGCATTTGTCTGATGATCCAAGCAGAAGAGGGGAGTTTTTCCTGTTCTATAGTTATGCGGCGGTGGCCGGTGGGCCGTTGTTAATAGCATTGGTTGCAGGGGAAGCAGCACATAAGTTTGAAAGCATGCCTCCGACTGATGCTGTGACCCTAGTTCTTCAAATTCTAAGGGGTGAGTTTATTTCTTATTACTTTTTCTCATCAGTTTTGCTGCTTCTTTTTAGTGATGATTAAATGTTTATATAGGTAGATGATAATTTTTCTAGCATCTGTAGAGATCATGCATTCTTTTGTTTGCTTAAACTATCAATATCTTGGTTTTATTCCCAATCTGTCAGTTCTGCACTTCTTGGTAACTAAAAAATATACTTGTGAATCATCACTAAATTTTTTAAAGCCTGTTAGGTACTTTTGTAAAACATCACTACTTATGTTTTTTAAACTCCAAACAATACTTTTCTTGGGGTATGTATTTTGACAGATACCGGTACCTTTCAGTAAGCTTACGCTCACATACATTAATGATTATATCTAAAGGTTCATTTGACTTGTCTCAGATTGCAAAAATTGGATTGCCCACCTCTTTGGGCATAAAATTCATCAAGTTTGCTAATGGCTAAATCGGTGGATCTTCCCTTCATGATAAAATCTCCAATCTGGATTTGTACTTTTTAAGTATTCTTATATCAGATCTACAAACCTTAGTTATTCTTCCTATAGACTTTTTAGAAGGTTTACAAGTCACCTGAATCGCTACTACATTTCAGAGTCAATCTAATCTCAGACTTTTGTTAATAGGAATTTATGAACCACAAGGAATTGAAGTTCCGGACCCTCTCCAAAGTGTTTGCACTAGATGGGGAACTGATTCGTTCAGCTTGGGCTCATATTCTCATGTCGCTGTGGGAGCATCCGGCGATGACTATGATATCTTAGCAGAAAATGTCGGAGATGGGCGGCTTTTCTTTGCCGGCGAGGCCACCACAAGGCGCTATCCTGCAACAATGCATGGTGCTTTCATTAGTGGCCTAAGAGAAGCCGCTAACATAGCTCATCATGCTAATGCTCGAGCTTTGCAAATAAAAGTGGAAAGAAGCCCCTCAACGAACACTCAGGCTTGTGCTTCTCTACTAGCAGATTTATTTAGGGAACCTGACTTGGAATTTGGGAGCTTTTCTGTCATTTTTGGCCGAAAGACCTCTGATCCCAAATCTACGGCGATCCTTAGGGTGGCATTAGGTGGAACGCGAAAGAAAAGTAGCAGCGACGGGGTGAAGGCGGATCAACAGCACTCGAATAAGCTACTTTTTCAGCAACTCCAATCGCATTATAATCAGCAACAACAGCTTCATGTGTATACCCTGCTCACTCGGCAACAGGCTTTGGAATTGAGAGAAGTGAGAGGAGGAGATGAGATGAGGTTGTATTACTTGTGTGAAAAGTTGGGCGTGAAGTTGGTGGGAAGAAAAGGTTTGGGACCAGCAGCTGATTCTGTTATTGCTTCTATTAGGGCAGAGAGAGGCAACCGAAGGACTAGTTCTAATTCCACAGATCGAATGGTTGATACAAAGCCATGAATGTCTCTGTTAGCTTTGGTCATGAACGAAGCAGAGTCATAGAGTCATCATCAGCTGAAGGAAGTATGTCGTTTCACTGCACTCTGTAAAGTTTCAAGCTTCATGGTAAGTTATAAGCTGCTTTACTTCTTTGGCTACGAATAACAGTTTTCTAATGGCGCATTTCACCTAGTACAGTGAGGACTTATGTGTCGACTTTATTTATCAACGAATACCTAAAATAAATCTTCAACATTTCGTTAGTAATTTTGATCGGTTTCTCGATTGACGTGCATAGTTACATTATGTGCTTAATATAAGGCATTAGAGATGCAGGTAGGCTTCCAGTATACCAACCAACCAGCATTTTTAAGTAGGAAAATGCGCCACAACATTCTGTTTTTGCTTGGAACAAGATTGAGATTCTCGCCCAAAGTCAATTGTATGGATGATGCATTAAATCTGTAAGGAAATACTCATTCGATGGACCGATATGCTACAAGTAGATGCATTTCAGCTTTTCAGATAACTAGAATTAGCTTATGTTAACTAAGTTTTGCTACTAATCAACACATTATTGCTGGGCAGGATAGTATGGTGCGCATATTGGCAACAATTCCTGAGATCTATCCAAGCAAGATTGTTTTATATCAGATCATGGCGTGTATAGTGCTACCATGATGTCAACAATATGCCTGTCTTGGCTCGCTTCAAAGGCATCATATAAAAGTCCCGACGGAGTTTACTGCAAAACGTTTTTGCTATTATTTTACTTCTCAGAATGTAACATTGTCACATACAGGATCTTTATTCACCGGAGATTATTCATTCCACTCGAGTGGGAGATTTTTATTGACTTCAAAACTATTCGGCAGTATACTTTGTTGTGCCTCGCAAACGTAAGCTCTTTAAATCAAGGTCTTTTTTTCCATTGAGAATGCATGCGCCAACATACTCATTATTTCAAGCGAGAGCTCCTTGAAGATTAATTTCAATTATAGTCCGAAAAAAGATTTTTTTTTTTTTTTTTTTTTTTTTGGATTCTAATTCCCCTCGCCAAAGAAGATGAATCGTATTACTAGTGGTGTTTTAAACTTATGCTGCATGAATGATATACTACAATCGCGCGCGCGCGCACAGAGGAAAAGAAAAGCTGAGAGTAACACATCACAGCTCAAAAATCGTGCTTAAGTACCAAAGACCTGAAATAATAATCAAAATTTGCAACAAGATGAAGAAAATAGCTTCTCCATTTGCTTGCTACATGACGGTGAGTAATCTGCAGCAATACCGAACAAGCAACCAACCGACGTGAGTAATCTGCAGTATAATGAAACAAACAAAATTCAAAATTTCATTGTGAGACCTATAAAGATGGTTGTGCATCAGAAACATGAGAGGAGAATTGCCTTATATATAAAATGACAGTCGAGTTTTTACTACGAATGCAGCCATAAGCGATCGTGCAGCCTCTGCTCTCCGGCTCCAAGCATCTCATCGACCTTTTCTCCATTCCGAAAGAAACAGAAAGTCGGGGTGTACCGTATATGCTGAGTTGTTTCAGGGCATTCGTCAATGTCCGCATAGACGAAAGAAAGCTTTTTGAATTTATTGCTCAGCTGGCAGAAGGAAGGAAGGATCTGGCCACAAACACGGCACCTGCAGGTGGGTTTTACAGCAAATGCAAAACATTAATCAGAGGCAGAAATCAAACATTTGGTAAAACAACATGCTTCACTGTTTTGATCGACGGTATCAGCATTCGGCACCGCACTACTTACATTCTGATTTGAACTTTTGCACTACCTTTCTAGAGTTATCACTATAAGTCACCCATCACAGCTCGCAATAAGACGACATAACCTTATCTCTGTTCACCGCTATCTGCCAACTCATTGCAGAACGCTACACTAACTCCTTTTGCATTTCAAAGGGATCGCCATATCTTTAATATTTCCACAACTTCTTCTAAATCAAGAAATAACTCTCAAAACCTACAGACATGGAAGGTTTGTATAACCATCTTCTAAACCAAGAAATAAGGCAATAAAAAAGCAACTTGAACGGGCATGTTCCTCTGATGGGAAAACGATCATGATGAACGGGCACCAAATGCTCACTTCACCTTATATAAAAGTGTTAATCAAGCTAAAACTAAAGCTTACAAACAATATAAATGCACAGAGAAAACATCATCTACAGCCTCGCAGTAAGCAATTCTGAAGCAATGCTCTCCCTGTCTAGGAATTGTACATACTGTTAACTAGAGTACACAAATATACTCATTTGTCATTTGTGTTGACTATTTATTTCAAGGATTAAAAATAAGTACAACTTTTTGTCCCGCGATAATAGATCCAGAAAATTAATAAGTTAAATTAGATAAGCGTAATAAGTTGAATAAAGCTATAGTTCACACAGTAGACCTAACGGTAACAGACCCGACAATAGACTCAACGTGTTCAAGTGGGTTAAATCCGATCGTGATCCGTGAGGGTTGTGTTTGTGTATTTCTAAGTGCTCGAGTTTTTAGAATTAATGATTAGCACGAATAATTCGACAATCTGAGCGCAAACTGCATCGGTCACATATGCTGAAATATAACAAATCTGCAGGTGAAATATGAATGCTAGTACGTGCATCTCAACAAATATTAGACAGCAGAAATATGTGAATCTAGAACATGAATGTAAAGGATTAGGGACGGCGAGAGATAACTACATACCATGAGGCGCCATAGTTGATAACCGCCTACGAAAAGTAAAAGAAATTTTTAAGTAAGAAAATAACGAAGAGATATCCATCCTTTTATTGAATAACAAAGTTCAAGAAAATAAAAACAATTCCAATTTATTCTACTGAGTGCTGGACTCGAAACATAAAGATAAACACGAAATCATGCGCAAAAAAAAATACGGATCAATAGAAAAAAAAATAAAATAAAATAAAATAAAATAAAAAAAAAAAAAAAAATCTAAGAAAAAGGGGCGGGGGAGGAGGGGGGATTGAACGAACGGGGGTTTTGGAAGTTTTGATCTCGTCGAGGATCTCCTTGAGTTGTTGATCGCTAGAGGCGCTGCGGAGGTTGCAATGGCGATTTGGGGGGAGGGAGAGCCCCTTCGTCCCTTCCAAACCCTTCCTCTCCCCCGGATCCTTCTCACCTTCCTCGGCCATGGCTACGTCCTCCTCCTCCGGAGAAGAGAGATGGGAGAAACGGAAGTCAAAAGAGGAGGAGGAGGAGGAGGGAGCCACTTCGCAATTCCTTATCCGAAACTCCGAACGATATAAAATTTATTAATAATTTTAATTATTTTTTAATAAATAAAATTATAATTTATAATTAATATTATAACTATTAAATTTGATAGAAATTTTAACTTGACTAAGGGCAGATTATGATAAAAAACAAACAAACAAAATTAGAAATTGATATTATAAGTATTTTAAAATCTAAAATTCAATTTCATTGATTGATTTATAATATTTAACTATATATACATCCAAAAAAAAAAAAAAAAATCATAAGATTAATTTCTTTTATTTTTCCAAAAACTACAAAATAAATATTCTAAAATTTGTAATATTTTAAATTTTTAAATGTTATTATAAAATATATTTGATCAATTAAACTTTAATTTAAAATTATCGATCGATTTGTAAAAGAGAAGAGAGGAATAGTAAATGATTAAAAAAAAAAAACAAAAAACAAAAGAATGCACCACTTTTTTTTTTTTGATTGAAAACGAGAGCATAAAACAATTCCAATTGAATAAATTTCCTAAGAAATGATGAGCTGCATCAACTTAGGACAACCACACTATCATTCATTATTAATCCAACACAAGAAGAAAAAGACACTAAATTACCACAAATATAGCTTACCATCAAAGTTTCAAAAAGCATCTATTATTCATTGCACTGACCCGTTATCTCCACATAGTTTCGACAAAAGATTGAGGAGGTGAACTGTAAATAAATACAATGAAAACTGACCGTCCCATCTTTAAACACCAAATCCTTGTGATCAAGAAAGTATCAGTCGAAGTCGAGCCTGCTGACATGAGACCTGTTAAAACTTCCAACAATCTTCGTACTGCTGCTAATAAATTTGCGACCAATGTAACAGTGAGACTGATGATTCACTTCTTAAGAATGCGAACTGCTTAGTAAGATTGAGATTGCCACCAACCACCAAGATTAAACCAAGCATGGGCGACGAAGTAGCCAAGTATCTTCTCCACCGAATAATAAGCTTCTTTGTACCCAATACTGAATGATAAAGAGAATTTTTGAGTTTCTACCACAACGAGCAGCATCGTGACAGTAGAGCACTAACTGCTGCTCGAATCTAACTTTGGATGAACAACATGACTACATCTCCAAAACTAGAAAAGAGTTGCAACTGCAGTTGTCTTACAGGAGCTCATTCTAATCGTATAGCCCTTCCTCATGCCAGATGTCAACCAAAAAATCTACCATCTCCTGTACAAGATTTTAAAGTAGGATGCCAGTTGGCGATAAAAAATTAGAATCATTTTTTCAAAAAGCTAGTGGGAAGTTGTGAAGTGTGCATGCAATGAGATCTTACAGCTAGTGGGATCGGCTGTGGAAAGCGCTGACTCGTTGAAAGCAGATCATCATAAGTTGTGCACCAGCTGCAAGATAAGATCATTACCGCATTAGGGAAAACAGAAACAGATCACAGCTCAAAGATGGTTTTTGTGCATGCCGGTGTAATTCGAATGATAAAGATGAACATAGCCAAAGGTTTTTCCTATTTTGATCTATGCTATTAAGGTTTTAACTATTGTTAAATCATATGAAATACTGAACCGATACTAGATAGGTTGATTGGATTGGATGTCGCTTGTACAGCAAAGTGACCTAACTTACAATCAAACATATGATATCAGACCAGGAGTTAGGCCGATACGCTTTTAGAAGCACGGAATCCTCCGTGCTTCCAAATCGTTTTCGATGTTGAAATTTCCAAATCGATGATAGGCTCCGTCATACTGATCTAGAGTAATTAAAATATCTAAAAAATAAATTTTGCGATTTTTCGATATTATTTGCCTAGTAAACGAAGGAGCTCAAAATCGAAAATTTTAATGGTTGTAGTGAGCCGTTTACAAATTTAACTGTGTAGACATATCCAAATCACGTAAAATTTTGATAGAAAATTTTTTATACTATATAAAACAATATCAATATCCTTAATCTAAAATTTTAGTGTCGTATCATCATATTTTGTGAGAATTTTATTTTCAGCCGTTGATTTTAAGCCATTTCGATCACTAGGTAAATAATATCGAAAAAATTATGAAATTTATTTTCTAGATACTTCAAATACTCTAGATCAAATGTAACGGAGTCGATCGTCGAAACGAAAGTCCCAACATCAAAAACGACTTGAAAGCGCAGAGGGCTCCGTGTTTCTAAAAGCGTCCCAACTGCACTCATCAGACTAGTACTTTTTTTTTCCCCTTACTACACAACCAGACAGCTAGCTAGCCCAAAATGTGATATATGAGAAATGGCATTGCATAGTAATGAGAAAAAAGCAAACTAAAAGAAAATAATGCAGACGCAAGCGTAGACCACCGTAAAAGTAAAAGTAACACATGGACATAAAGGCACGTGTCATTTAAACCGGAGAGGCTTCCGCTCTTGATATGGGAAAACAAGACAAGGGGACAATATATATATAAAACATGCCTAACCTTATAATTGGTTCTCTTGGTGCTCTGTGAGATTTTTTTGAACGATCTCCAATCCACTCTCTTCTCATTTCATTCCAAGCTATAGCAGCTGCAGAATAGAAATTTAATCTTAATCTTCAATTAATTAAGAAAAAAAATTATGGTTGAAGCGATAAACCAATAACACAGAACATAACTCCGACCACCAAGTGAATAAAAAAAGATCTTCATGCATGAAATTTAAATTAATGTCTCCGTATTTGTGTAGGTTAATCCTTTACAATATACACAACTAAGCCCTAGCCTGTGGGCGCAATGTAGTTTCACAAGATACAGGTGAGGCTACCAAGGTGGACAAATAGACATCGTAATGATTACAGGCAACTAAATGAGCAAGTCTTTGCCATGACTATACAAAATTGAAGATTAAAAATAGCTTTATATTTTGATTAATCAAAGTTAGGTTGTCATAATGCTTCATCATTAAACCTTAGGCAGAAAGAATGTGATACTTGACATGCCCATATTTTTGCATATTCTACATCATCTATGCACCATCAATGAGAGCTTCCAAAAGAACCTATACAACTACAAGAAGCCGTGGAAAACGAAAAAAAAACAAAATTAGATGCTGCTATTATTGACAATATGTGCTGTTCTCACCAATTTACACAGGCACATTGGTTAGCAATAAGCGTTGCTGGAATTTTAAATAGGAGTTTGATGGTATTAGGATGGTTATGGAGTTCCAAAACACATAACAGAACCCCACAAGTGGAGAAATTAAAGAGCTTGAACGGTTCTCAAATCTCAACAAGCTATTAAAATAATATAAACAAAACCAAAGTTCTAGGTGTAAAAAATACTCACGATTTAGTTTGCCTGGAGAAATTATTCAAACTAAGGAAACAATAAAACACTTCTGGCAAAGGACTAAACAAGGAAATCTATAGGTTAGATTGATCAGAAACTCTCAGAAAAACCTGAAATGAAGAGTAATAATAAAAAGCCGTAGTCTCAAAAATAAATAATTATCATAGGATTTTCACACACTACAAACCAAAAAGTACATGTATTAGAGGATTTGATGTATAATTCTACTTGGCAATAAGAGGCATCTTCTCTTTGATTGTCAATTTAATGAAGTCCAAATCATGCAGATGCAACAAAGATTACAACCAACAGCATAGCTGAGCAGCATAGCTGAGCAGCATAGCAGCAGGCCAATATTTCTTCAGATCTTTATTTACCCATACTGCATTACAAACACCAAACACATACTAGGAAAAATCAGACCTTGATTCACAAATGATGAACTGTTCCCATTTTCCTCTGAAATTGTTGTGTCCTCATTAGCAGTAGCAGGACCTGAAGACACGTGCGCCTCGAGTGAGTGGGGTATGCTAGTGTTATTTTCCATCTCCTCTGGTCTGGACGACCATCGCCGTCTCTTGGCTTTGGGCGATTGGGCGATTGATCTCCTCTGGCCTATTCTCAGAGATCTATTAGAAACCGACCTTTGTTTTGCTAAGCGTCCAAGACAACAACTGTTCTGTACAGCGATGAAAAGATGAGAGGTGAAACACATGTAAACAACTTCTGAATAGACACATAATCCATAACATTAAAAAAAGTAGCAGAATACTACAGATCTACTAGTACTTCTTACAAGAAAATGAATCACGCAGCAAACGATAGCACCTCCTTTATTCAATCATAAAAAGCACCTACCCCATAAAAGCTAAGAGAAAGCTTCGTCAATAAGATCAGCCATTTAGTAGTACGAAATAGCCATCTTACAAACATATAAGGTCGGTTTTCTTGCCCCGAACGAACACATAGTATAACATTCCTCTTCCTGTACAATCAGAATCAGCACAAAAAACTGAGCTATTTGAGCATATCATAAGGCATATCTTACATAAATTCGACTACTTGTAAAAACATCGACTTAAATCATTTTTGAGTATGACAATAAATCAATTACAAAACCATACAAACAATAGGAAAATGTTAAATATTAAATGAAAATCAGAGCCTTCTCACTCTCCACGAATCTTCGATTCCTGTGGCTTCCGGACATTTACATGCATAATACAAACTAATCCAACGATCAATCAAGATCGAGGAAATTAAGATAATTATCACGATTCATTCAGAAAAAGTATCACAACAATAAAAAGTAAACATCTAATCCGAATTCAGATATTAAATTCAAAAAATTCGCAGTTATCCCAGAAGATCAAATCAATTCAAAGTAACTTCTCCTGTCACCACCTAGGGTTTCACACCCTTATTTGCATATCTAACAATCTTGCAGTGGCACACCATATAATTACAAACACACAACAATGACACTTTCTTTTAGTTTAACACATTTCAATTCCTACCAAGGATTCAAGATGACGAAAGCAAACCATTAATTAATTAATTTTAACACATTAAACGCACTAATCCTAATCTTGATCTCAAATAACACCCATCAAATCCCTCACAAAACACACTCGGAACAAATCCAAGAAAATCAGTTCCATCAAAACTAAACCCATCTCAAAAACCAAACAACAAGTCGACATTAATTGAAACAAAAAACAACAAAAATATTCACCTCGAAACATGAATGATCCGAATGCTACGAAATCAAAATATATATTTTCGATAAAAAAAAAAAAAAAAAGAATTGTATTCCTTTTTTTTTTTAACCTTTGGAGCGGCGAGGGAGTAGGTTTTTTCTTCTTTTCCTCTAATTCGTGGGGAAGAAACGGGCGAGTGGGCGGATAGAGACGACGAATTGACGAGAATTTAATTCCGAAAGCTAATTCGGGGGAAGGGGCACGCGTGTGGGACCACGGGCGACGGTGAAACCACAGAGGCCCACGGCCCATGTAGCCCACAGCCCATATAGCCCATTAATAAAAACCGGCTCGAACCGGTGGGTTCGGTTTAGTTTTTTTAAATAAACGGTTTAGTTACGGTTCACCCGGTATGACGTGGTGGACCACGTTCATGGGGCTACGAAGAGCCCATTCCCATAATAGCCCAACTTTTTGGGTTGAAGATTTTCTATTTTTTTTTTTTTTTTTTTTTTTTTTCCCCAAAAATAATAATAATAATATAATAATAATAATAATAATTTTTTGCTTGTAGGGGGCTCAATGCTGACGCCCAATGGACCTAAAATATTTTGAAATATTTTTTAATTTTTTTTTCCCAAAAATAATAATAATAATAATAATAATAATATAATAATAATAATTTTTTGCTTGTAGGGGGCTCAATGCTGACGCCCAATGGACCTAAAATATTTTGAAATATTTTTTTTAATAACATGGTCTAAAAAGTCGATGGCAAATCAATAATTTTTCTATTAACAAAATTATGCTCTAATAATTTCCAACAGTAGAAGCAGTAGAATTTTGTTCTACCAAAATGATTGGTAAACAATGCCAATTCCAGTATGCTACTTCACATAGCATCTAATTTTTGTGATCTAAAATTTCAAATCCCTATCAGATTGAAAGTATAGTTGGGATTATCTGCATCATCGACATCTCTATCACTCTTTGAGTGCTCACAACATTACAAATATCGAATACATCAATCTCAAAAAGATCATCATGTCTATTAATAAGACAAGTTAATCTTATTATTATTATAATTTATATATACATGACATAATTAATTAAATTTAAATTTATTATAAATAAAGATTAACTTTAACAAATATAAAATTATTTGATAATGCATATTTTATTTAATTTTATCTATTTAATTAATCATCTTTTAACGTGCTTAAAAATGCGGATGAATATATAAGACAGCAGAAAAAATCGGATTTGATTTATCAAGATTTTTTTTTTTCTATGATACTTTATTTGTTATTGAGCAATTTTATTTATAATTCTGAATATTAATATATATTTAATTTTATTATTATTATTATTATATTAATAATACAAAAAATAATATTTTTTTTTATTTTAGACAGTAGAGTTTGATATGAACGGTGATTATGACGAAGAATAATTACTATGTATAGAATATATTAAAATTTCAGAATAAACCTGCAGGACCTTTATTAAAGAGTATATATAAGTGTACACCCCATGAGATGTGTACATCCTACACTTCATCCTATTTTGGGGTGGGGTGAATTTTACTGGTCACATCGAAGTGACCAGTAAAAATAGCTCCATTCTAGATTAGGGTGGGGTGTAGGTTGTACACCCCTTATGGAATATACACCTAGCAAAATTCTTTATTACAACGTTCGATGGGTAGCCGGTAGGGTAGCCGTCTATGGAACAGTAAGTAAAGGCACATCCTGGAAAGTTCATTCAGAGTTGTTGAGGTTGTTCTCACACTCTCTTTGTGTACGGCCACACAAATTATAAGGGGACATAAATTAATAAGTTTATTTAAGGGGTTGAATAAAGGAAGGGCTCACCTCCCAGGGGCATGTTTTCATTTTCTAAAAAAAAAAAAATCAAAAAATAATTTCTGATTGGAAAATTAATTTTAATTCATTTGGTTTAAAAAAAAAAAAAAAAAAATTATTTAACTTGTATAATTTTTTCTTTTTGTTTTGCAAACGTTTTGTTCTGCCGACAAATCCCTGAATAGGTTCATCTTGTTCTAGCCCCATTAATAAGCACACTAATCCTCTTTGGCATGTTCCCATTAGACAATTTTGTTTTGCAATAAAATTTAATCAAGATGAGGGCCCATTGTTTTAATTATTATAGAATATATATACAAGACAAAGTCGAAGAATTTATAATATTTATTTATGAGAGTGCGCAAAAAGATATAATAGTGTCCTCGATTTTACAGTGGAGAGGCACTGAATAATAGCCCAATAATACGGGCTCTGCTTACGTGTAAGTAATATTTTTTCAGAATTTATTTAAAATTTAGAGTTTATGATTTATGTCTCAACGTTCATTTTCTATCCACTTTGAAAAATGTGACAAGAAACCAATTAAGATGTTGTTTACTCTATAAACTTAGCATTTTAATGCGAAATGGTACGTATGTTATATATTCATCAAAACTAATTCAATGTTCATTGCGATACTAATTTCTCAGGCTAGAGTTGTCGACGGTGCATGTCACGCTGATCTGCTAATAATCAATTTGTTGAATGACTAACAGATGAATTATGTTGAATCCAACGGACGTTATAATCGTTCTCTCTTTCGTGCAGTGTGAATTATAACTTGGCATATATATGGAGTTGTGACTTAAAAAGCAACATGGATATTGGATGATAATTAATAAGTTAGTAGCATATTATTTTTTCTTATAAAAAAAAAAATTAAAAAGAACACCGATAACACTTGATCTCTCCAACGATCTTCTATTTGAAATAAATAAAAATTTTATTATCGATAAATCAGATAAATTATATTAATTCAGTCAAAGTAATCTTTAACAATTCAACGTAGTTGCTCAAGTTCCTAAGAGTAAACAAATACATTTAAAAGTATCATAATTTTAGTCAAAACCACTGCCTCCAAATTAGATAAGCAAACCCACCAACTTTAAAAAAATAAATAAATAAATAAAAATGATTCATCACAATTTATTAAAAATGAATCCTTACTTAAATTTCTCCATCAACCTACCCTTCCATTGAAGATCATTTATTTCTAACAAATATTCTTATCTCATATTGTCGGCCGAAGAAGCCAAAATCCAACGGGCACTCGCCAATGTCACGGACCCTGTAGATGACGACCCAATAACCCTTTAGCATAAAAAAAAAAAAAAAAAAATTGTCGACATTATTAAATTAATTATTTTTAAAAAATAATAACATTATAATATTTTTTTGGCCTTACGTGCGTGAGTGCGCATCTATGTCCACGTAGGGATAGGATTTGGTGTGTGTATATAATATAGAAAAATAAATTAATTTGAAATTAATTGATTTATATAAAATAATTAAATGGTGATTGAGTTATCACTTTCCTTATCTATTCTTTTTCATGTAGGGATGGTTTTAATTGCATGGGATTTTTTTTTTAGAGATTACGGTTTGAAAGATTGAATAAATCTAGCACAAGATCCTGTGCTTCTCCATGTGTACGGTTCCAAAATGGGAGAACTTTTTGTGTTTTTTATTAAAAAAAGGACAGGGGTTGTGGGGGTAGTTCATAAAGTTTATTATTATTTTTTTTTTTTTTTTTTGTAAAGAAAAAGATAACTAGCTATCTGCTTTATTTATTACGGGCATAAATTTTGCAACAAAAGTGATACAATAAGGTCTCTAGAAAGAAAAACAACGCGAAAAAAAAAAAAAAAAAAAAAAAAAAACCCTTGTAAAGGGAATCCGCCCACTGGGCAAAGACGTAGGAGATCCGAACAAAGGCATTAGAGATCCGCCCACTGCGCTAGCACATTTCTAGCTCACATAACAGCGTATAGAAGGTCGGACCTGAATTGCTGGAAAATAACCTTATTTCTAATATTCCAAATCACCCACCAGTTTGCCGACATGTAGGTAAGAAGCTTAGCCACCTCCACCGAAAAACCTCCTCCCGACCGCTCCTCCCACGCCCCTCTAATGCTGTCTCCTAGCTCATGGAAGCCGCCGGCCCCGTCGCCCATCCCAAACACGAAACGTGTGAAAACGCACCTCGTGAACAGATGATCAACCGTCTCGGGATACAACCCGCAAAACACACAGAGATTGCTTTCGGTCCAACCCCTTTTCTCGAGATTATCTACTGTGAACAGTCGATTCTTCAAAACGAGCCAGATAACAATCTGCACTCTAGACAGTACTCGCAGTTTCCACAGACAGGAGGCAGTGGCATCCAAAAGCCCCCGTTGTTTAGGAAGGAGTAGGCCGACTTGACCGTGAAGATGCCTTTGTCCTGCCACCACCAAATAATTCCATCCCTCATAATCCCCAGCGTTGAGGCACCCACAAGACCCTTCAAATTTAGCACCAGGGTCTTGTCCCTCGTATCCCTCGTGCACGCCCCTCTTAATATTTTTCTCCAACCCCAATTGTTACGGTCGTAGCACTCACCGATTCTGATCCGCTTTCTAACTACTCTGTTGTATATCTCGGGGAAAAGGTATTGCAGTGCCATCTCACCGCACAATCTGTCGGTCTAAAAACAGATAGTACTATCGTCTTCCAGCAGGTAGGAAACCCCTGCTTTAAAGAACTCCCGAATACTAAGGACGTTCCTCCACCATTGTGAAGCAGGCCTGAAGGAACTCCCCTCCCACAGCGGTAGTCGCTTCGCGTAGTACAAGCCACGAATCAATTTGTTCCACTGTAGGTCAGTAGCCGTATAGAACCTCCACCACCATTTGCAGAGTAGGGTCTCATTCATTACACACAGACCCAGAATACTCAAACCATCTTCTAACCTGCTCCTACACACATTATCCCAGGCAACTAGCCGACCCCATCCGCAAGATCACGATGAGCCAACCCAGAAAAAATCCCTTCTAAGGGCCTCGATGCGATTAGTAACCTATTTCGGGGCTAGAAAAATGGAAATGTGATATAGAGGCATGTTGGTAAGAACAGCGTTTACTAAGGTAAGCCTACCACCTCTCGAGAGTAACTTAGCCTGCCATCCCTCGATTCGGATGCATTCGTGTATCCACTTACACCACAAAGCGTCAAAGCCCCACCACTCCATAATCTTCAGTAGGAAAGACCAGTTGATCCTGTCAAACGCTTTTTCAAAGTCCACTTTCACTCCGACCCCCTCGGACTTAGACTTGCAGCACCACCCAACTAGCTCGCAGGCCGTCACAAAAGCATCAGAGATATTTCGCCCCTTGAGAAAGGCGGATTGGGACTTGGAGATCAATTTCTGTAAGACCGGTGCTAACCTATTGGCCAAAACCTTCGAAATAATTGCAACGATCCGGCCCACTAGCAATAATAACTCGTTGGGCTCCAAACACAGCCCAAAATGCTTAAGCCCAGTTATTATTACTAGTGTCCAAGTCTCATATAAACCCAATCACAATTCCATCCACATCCGATGTGGGACTATTGGGGGCGTCACAGACTCCCCCCGTTTAGGCCTGACCTCCTCGTCAGCCCAAACACACACACAGCAGCCCAAGATCACCAGGCGATGTGAGACTCGTCTCGCTAGTCCTGTCATCTAGACCCAGACTCAGCCGAGACTTACCGCACACTTCCGGCTGGTTATTGGCTCTGATACCAAATGTAACGACCCGGCCCACTAGCAATAATAACTGGGCTTAAGCATTTTGGGCTGTGTTTGGGGCCCAACGAGTTATTATTGCTAGTGGGCTGGGTCGTTACATTTGGTATCAGAGCCAAAAACCAGCCGGAAGTGTGCGGCAAGTCTCGGCTGAGTCTGGGTCTAGATGACAGGACTAGCAAGACAAGTCTCACATCGCCTGGTGATCTTGGGCTGCTGTGTGTGTTTGGGCTGACGTCCTCGTCGGGGGAGTCTGTGACGCCCCCAATAGTCCCACATCGGATGTGGATGGAATTATGATTGGGTTTATATGAGACATGCACACTAGTAATAATAACTGGGGTTAAGCATTTTGGGCTGTGGTTTGGGCCCAACGAGTTATTATTGCTAGTGAGCCGGGTCGTTACAATAATCTTCTGTATCTCGTTAAGGAGGCTAATCGGCCGAAAATCACTCGCCTTCCGCGGACCTTTTTTTTTTTCTGAATTAGGCAAACGTAAGAGTAGTCGATCGGTTCCGTACAGCTTCTACCCTCATGCAGCTCCTGAAAACATTTTCTAATGTCCTCTTTAAGAGCATCCCAAAAAACTTGATAGAAACTGAGTAGAAAGCCGTCTGGCCCCGGGGCTTTGTCCCTCTCAAGTTGGAAAACCACTGCTTTAATCTCTTCCAAGGAGAAAGGGGAGATCAGAGATTCCCGGTCCGTGTCTGACACCCTTCTTAGCTGGAATAAAGCACTCCAATCCCCGAAGGTCGACGGCCCGGTAGTAGCGGGGGCAAAAAGCTCTTTGAACTTCTGGGCGAAGTATGCCTTCTTGTTCTCATCGTTACAATAGTATCTCCCGTCATCCTCAATCGTGTCTATCAGATTGGAACGCTTCCTACCATTAGCGAAAGTATGGAAGAATTTAGTATTCCTATCCCCCTTCTTCAGCCAATTTTGCTTAGCTCAAGCTTTCCATAGAAGTTCCTCGTCGTCCAGCACTCGATTGAGCCTGCTCCTCATCTCTTGCCTGCTCTCAAACCGGTCCGGAAAAATATCTTGAAGTTCCTTCCTATCCAGCTCTTGAATTTTCGCAGACAGCTTCACCTTCGCCTCTCTAATGCTATAGTAATGATTAGCGTGTCATCATTTAATCCTGTTCCGACAGTGTCTTAGCTTCGCAGTAAAGTTCAGGATACCCGACGTATTCACAGCGACTTCTTGCCACCATAGAGGCACACCCTTGACGAAGTCCTCGCACTTGAGCCAAACCTCCTCGAATCTGAAACCATTGCTCCGCTGCAAACTCTTTCCACCCGTGGTCAGTAAGATAGGACAATGATCAGACGTGATTCTCGGGAGAGCCTGTACCTCCGACAGCGGAAAAATATAGTCCCATTCCGTCGAAACCAGGAAGCGGTCAAGTTTCGCAAGTGAATGGGACCGCTGTAGATTAGACCAGGTGAATCGTTGGTTTTTCAATGGCATATCAATAAGGGCAAGCTCGTCGATAAGTTCGTTGAACAACCGGGTCGCGCTAACCCACCCCTCCTGGCACATTAAGGTCCTCGTGTACTGGACAGCACCGATCCGCTTGAGTAGAGCGTCAGATCGAGCAGAAAGAGTCTTTTGATCACTCGCTGGAACTGAACTGTTGTGGGGGTTGTTGGACGCTCACTGGGATTACTAGAAATCCCCCTAAAATATAACGAAAATCATTGGGGGATACTAACAGGACTAACAGGTAACAGGACAGGCCCCCAAGGACCGCTACCAACTCCCCAAAAATTTATATAACCCCACAAATGACATGGACTTCATATTGGGACACTGTGATTGAGACAAAGGAATCTCGCATGCAAATGAATTTTATCAATTGTTTTGGACAGTTGCATGCATGCCCGGACATCAGGTAAGGCCACTATTTATGCTACACATATTGGGATTTTAACAATTTTATTATTGTCCTTTGCATTATTTGTTGTTGCTCAAGTGTGAGCAGGGTTTGGGATAGTGTAGCCAAAGTTGTACTAAATTGTGGACTTGTGGGGTATTGCGGTGACCGCGGACAGTAGGCGGTTGACCAGATGTTTATCCTTGCATCAGATTGGGGTTGAGTTTAGTTTATTTATTGCATCAGTTGGGGATTGGGTTTCTGTAGTAGATGGAGTTTCCCACTTTGATCATAGTTATGATCCAGTCCTGCTATATTGAGACACAGAGATACTTGTGACACTGATGACAGAGATGTTTTACTCGTGTGGGTCGCTCCCCTCGAGTGCCACTCCGGAGTGTGCTATTATCCCCTATCGGCAACCCGATTTGGCCAACATTATCCCCTATCGGCATATCCGATTTGGCAAATACTATCCCCTATCGGCGTTATACCCGATTTGGCAAGGCACAGCAGGAAGTACCAATTTTGCTGGTGACACCAGATTGAGTTCATTCAAACAGGCATTTATACACTGATTCATACATTTAGTTATTTTATTGCTTGGCATTTAGAGGCATGGTGGTGGTAGTTTTCTTTTTATCAGCAGTCTTTATAGCTTACAACTGTTCTTTCCTGTTGCCTCTAGTAGTCCTAGGGGGGCGTCAGAGTTGAGGTTTTTACCCACTAGGGGAGGCTGCTGGTTTATCTGGTAGTTCTCACCCCCATTGTTATTTTTCTGCTTTTGCAGAGTCATCTGCGGGAGCTGCTAGGCCATGCAGCTGATAAAGGTAAGGGGATCGCTGAGTAGATGGATCTCCTGGGAGACACAGAGCTGTAGATAGACATCAGACCCCACTCAGACTGTGATATTCTCCTTTTATTTTGGGTCTGGCTTCCGCCAACTGGATGTACTTTTTTATGAAGAAATCGTTGTACATATTACAGTTTTATCCCAGTCTGAGATTACTATGTGGTTCTTCCCTTTCAGCTCTGTATTATGCTCTTTTATCATACTGAGCAGGTTCCAGCGCTTAGTGTACACGGGAAGTTCCGTGTGCACGGCGGATCTGTAGACGGACCCGGGGTCTGGTTTACACCCGGGGCGTGACACACAAGACCCTTCAAATTTAGCACCAGGGTTTGTCCCTCGATCCTCGTGCACGCCCCTCTTAATATTTTTCTCCAACCCCAATTGTTACGGTCGTAGCACTCACAGATTCTGATCCGCTTTCTAACAACTCTGTTGTATATCTCGGGGAAAAGGTATTGCAGTGCCATCTCACCGCACAATCTGTCGGTCTAAAAACAGATAGTACTATCGTCTTCCAGCAGGTAGGAAACCCCTCCTTTAAAGAACTCCCGAATACTAAGGACGTTCCTCCACCATTGTGAAGCAGGCCTGAAGGAACTCCCCTCCCACAGCGGTAGTCGCTTCGCGTAGTACAAGCCACGAATCAATTTGTTCCACTGTAGGTCAGTAGCCGTATAGAACCTCCACAACCATTTGCAGAGTAGGGTCTCATTCATTACACACAGACCCAGAATACTCAAACCATCTTCTAACCTGCTCCTACACACATCATCCCAGGCAACTAGCCGACCCCATCCGCAAGATCCCGATGAGCCAACCCAGAAAAAATCCCTTCTAAGGGCCTCGATGCGATTAGTAACGTATTTCGGGGCTAGAAAAATGGAAAGGTGATATAGAGGCATGCTGGTAAGAACAGCGTTTTCTAAGGTAAGCCTACCACCTCTCGAGAGTAACTATTAGCCTGCCATTCGATTTGTTCGTGTTCCACTTGCACCACAAAGCGTTCCATAATCTTTAGTAGGAAAGACCAGTTGATCCTCTCAAACGCTTTTTCGTTCACTTTCTCTGACCCCCTCTTAGACTTCAACTAGCCCGCAGGCCGTGCATCTATTTCTTGAGAAAGCGGATTGGGACTGGGAGATTTTCTGTAAGACCGGTTAACCTATTGGCCAGCCGGGTCGTTACAATAATCTTCTGTATCTCGTTAAGGAGGCTAATCGGCCGAAAATCACTCGCCTTCCGCGGACCTTTTTTTTTTCTGAATTAGGCAAACGTAAGAGTAGTCGATCGGTTCCGTACAGCTTCTACCCTCATGCAGCTCCTGAAAACATTTTCTAATGTCCTCTTTAAGAGCATCCCAAAAAACTTGATAGAAACTGAGTAGAAAGCCGTCTGGCCCCGGGGCTTTGTCCCTCTCAAGTTGGAAAACCACTGCTTTAATCTCTTCCAAGGAGAAAGGGGAGATCAGAGATTCCCGGTCCGTGTCTGACACCCTTCTTAGCTGGAATAAAGCACTCCAATCCCCGAAGGTCGACGGCCCGGTAGTAGCGGGGGCAAAAAGCTCTTTGAACTTCTGGGCGAAGTATGCCTTCTTGTTCTCATCGTTACAATAGTATCTCCCGTCATCCTCAATCGTGTCTATCAGATTGGAACGCTTCCTACCATTAGCGAAAGTATGGAAGAATTTAGTATTCCTATCCCCCTTCTTCAGCCAATTTTGCTTAGCTCAAGCTTTCCATAGAAGTTCCTCGTCGTCCAGCACTCGATTGAGCCTGCTCCTCATCTCTTGCCTGCTCTCAAACCGGTCCGGAAAAATATCTTGAAGTTCCTTCCTATCCAGCTCTTGAATTTTCGCAGACAGCTTCACCTTCGCCTCTCTAATGCTATAGTAATGATTAGCGTGTCATCATTTAATCCTGTTCCGACAGTGTCTTAGCTTCGCAGTAAAGTTCAGGATACCCGACGTATTCACAGCGACTTCTTGCCACCATAGAGGCACACCCTTGACGAAGTCCTCGCACTTGAGCCAAACCTCCTCGAATCTGAAACCATTGCTCCGCTGCAAACTCTTTCCACCCGTGGTCAGTAAGATAGGACAATGATCAGACGTGATTCTCGGGAGAGCCTGTACCTCCGACAGCGGAAAAATATAGTCCCATTCCGTCGAAACCAGGAAGCGGTCAAGTTTCGCAAGTGAATGGGACCGCTGTAGATTAGACCAGGTGAATCGTTGGTTTTTCAATGGCATATCAATAAGGGCAAGCTCGTCGATAAGTTCGTTGAACAACCGGGTCGCGCTAACCCCCCACCCCTCCTGCCATTACGGTCCTCGTGCACTCTCGTTAGATTGAAATCCCCACACAGCACCCAGGTGTCGCCAATGGAGTGCTTCAGTAGCGCTAACTTCGAGCAGAAAGAATCTTTCCCATCACGCGATGCTGGATCGTACACATTTGTAATGTAGAATTTCAACCTGCTGGCACGGTGAGAAAGGTGCATAGTGATCGAGAAGTTGTGCGCAATGACGTCGGTACATTCAATAATTTTGGAACTCCAGCATGTAATCAAACCGCCAGATGCACCATTAGCCTTAATCAGCTGACACTTATCCAAATACGAGCCACAGACACTTCTCAGGAACGAGCAGGACACAGATCGAACCTTAGTTTCTTGCAAACAAACAACCGCACCACGTAAGGGGGAAACAACATGACGAACAACATTACGCTTAGCTGGGTTGTTGAGCCCACGGACGTTCCAACTAAAAACCTTGATAACCATAAAGACAAATACACCCAATCCCAAAACAGCGAACAAACGGAGTCCGCTCCGCACATAACGAACCCAAAGTCAGAAACCAAAAAACTCAACAAAAACCCCCAGAAGCGCCGCACCACAGCGTTCACTCCACTGCACTCCCCCAACCCCCGTCCTCCCCTTCTACCACCACCACCACCACCACCACCACTCCAAAAAGTCCCCACAAGGGACCCGCCCACAGCCAACCTTAGTTCATAAAGTTGCATGAACTAGCTCATTATATAAGGCAAGATTGATCTTATTCAATAAAATATTTTGTATTACATGAAAATGACAATAAATTTGATAGTTTATCCAGCACTTACCATAGTTGGAGAGTAGTTGCTTTTATAATACTAGCACCTTTGGACATTAATTGGAGTAGAGGTATATAGGTGGTACTAATTAACACGTACATACGCACCTGTTCATTGTACATGAAACTCTTTTTAAGCACTAATTATGCCTAATATTCAGTAGCTAGATAATGAGATCATAAATTTATACGAGTCAATAATAGCATGTTTTTTTTTTTTGTATTTCTTAATATTTTTTTTAATTGATTGTAGAGACCTGGCTATTTAAAAAATAAAAAGCTTTTCTTTCGCTTCTTAGATATATCATAATTATTTGTCTGTTATCACTTTCTCATTATATTATTATTATTATTTATCAACAAATTTTTTTTTTTATTATTAAAAAACACTGCTACCAAAAGCGAAAATACGAAACGTGGGCAGGGGAGATCAAATTAATGGCAACAGGAAGAGTCCAATTGAGAGTCACATGGTGGCATATTATAATTAATCATGCATATTTGGATTCCTTTTCACAAAATAATCCGGTACACAACAAACAGTTGAGACGTTCCTTTTACATGGCAATGAACTCACATGGCGAGCACGTCACGTGAGGGGGACGGATCAACCAGCCAAAACGCTAGCTGCAAACTAATTAAGTCCATAATCAAAACAAATGAAGCCCAATACATATGTACACGAAGGGTCTAATGATTTATTGGTACCAAAGATTTTAAGTTGAAATTGATCTATAACTACGTACTTCGTATTTTAAACTAATTAAGTTTATTTTACTTCGCTACAATAAAATTAAGTTATAGAAATATATTTTTGTGACACATTATAAAAAAATATCGCTATACATCTAACGACAGCACATATAGCAACACTTATAATAAGTGTCGGTATTTTTATCAGCGATATTTTTTTTAGATTTTAGTAACACTTCAAAGTATCGCTATAGCATAATTTTGTTGTAGTGCTTGAAAATAAAAAAAATAAATAATTTACTAGTTTTTTATTTTAAATATATACACTACGATAAAATTATACTATAGCGACACTTTTAAGTATTTCTAAAATCTAAAAAAAAAATATCGCTGACAAAAAAACCGATACTTATTGTTAATGCTGCTATATGTGCCGTCGTTAAGGTGTATATCGATATATTTTTATAATGTGTTCTAAAAATGTGTCTCTATAATCTAATTTTGAATATATATGGAATATAGATAGAACACTTATATAAAAGTATCACAAACATATATTTCTATAATTTAATTTTGTTATAGTAATATAATCATATAAAATAAGAGAGAAAACAGATAACATAAAAATAGTGATGCAACAACTGCGTCCGAGAGGTCCGAACCATGCAAGGACTAGCTATGTCTGAACTTGGAGCAGTTGCAATTTGGGGAAGAAAAAAAAAAAGCATCGTTTCCAAACTCGACTGTGCGGATGGATGCTGCATGGCAAAAGCAGCGCCCGTCCATACCCCGTCCTATTATTTCTTATCTCTAAATTCAATAAAAGTGGGTGCATGGATGGGTACCATTTCGTCATGTAGCGTTCATTCATATTATTTTCAAACTATTAGTTTGAAAATAATGTTTATAAAATTTTTGATCCATTAAAAAAAGTAGTTAAAATATCTATTCTTAAAAGCTATTAATGGGCAATCACTGCTTATGGAATCTTGGAATTTGTATTAATGTACGACAATGGTCATGTTTATTTATGAAAAACGGATCGATTGAAAATAGTTTTAATTAACATTTCCGCTTATGCGCATTCATGGTTAAGATCGAGAAAACCATCTACATCATGAACAATGGGAGATAATAAAAATGTATGAATTAAATTCAAAAATCTCTTTATAAAATTTAATACAGTTTGATTTATAACAAATAAAAGAGTTTACTTTTAAGTAGTATTTATCATAGTGGCTTAAAATTCAAATCTAATTAAGTTGTATAGATATCCGGAAGCCATATTCCAAATTTGATAATTAAATATAACACCGTGTACGAAATCTTAACCACGCCAAGTATGAGTAGCTGTTACATTATAAAAGTTAATTTATCAACACTATTTGAGGATACATATATTTCAAAAAATGCAGCGTTATTTTTTAGTTAACAAGTATTTATAAATTAGGCTAGTGGAACATATATATAAATGAAGGTTTTGCACATGAGAGTACTCGGTTAATCCCTACACTTTTGGACAACAATTTTGTAGGCATATTTAGTGCCCAAACAAATTAGTTTAGTTTGGGAGCGATGCGGATCAGCGGGTGGTCATCCCGTGTCTAAACGGTGCCCATCCACATCCCTGTCATTATTTTCTCTCTCTAAACAGTTTGGAATCTGATATTCATCTCGATATCAAAATTTATGAATCCACAATCCGTTCCGGTACTGACTAATGCTGAAATTCCGCAACAGCTAGCGTAAAATCAGATTTTTTTTTTTTTAATCAAAAATTTGTCTCCTCAACATAATTAGAACCAACATAAACGTACAAAAAAAAAAAAATCAAGATGGAAAATATACGGATGAAATAAAATTCATTAATCAAGAGAAAAATTTTACCGACTCATCTTATGTAATAGGGTAGTTTCAACCCGAGTTCTCATCCTGAATCTCTCTCATTCTTATGTCGTCTTCTATAAATCTAGAAGACTTATCTCTTTGGATGCATCCGTACGTATATCCAAAATTATGGACACCTTAGCCATACTATATGGATGTGGTTAAATTCTAGCCCCCATTAAGTGTGGCCACCACAAAAATATAGCACATATGCTATATTTATACCTTACATCAAAAGCTATCAAAATTCTAGTATAAATAGTTTTTATTTTAATTTATATTTAAATTTTAACAAACTTATTTTCAACATATTTAAATATTAATATTAATTTAACTAGAATTCAACTACAAATCTAATCAAATCCTAACAATCTCCACTTTGATTTGATTTGTAGTCTTCAATCGCTACATCGAGCTCTCCGCCGCTCCACCTTGAGCGACTGCATCTCTGTACAATCCGATCTCGCTTTTGGACTTTCTTAGTTCCATCTGAAGCAGAAAAATCACATACCTTCAAATCCAACATGTCTGACGAGATCAAATTGTGATTGCCTCCCGTGATGATCGGTAATCCAGTAATTTAATTTTGATCTCTCCTGAGAATCGGTAACCTTTAGCTCTTATACCAATTGTTGGAAAATCCGGCGCTTCGGTACCGCAATACACTCCGATACCGCCTATTTATATTGGCATTCCGAAACGAAAACTTCAAATCAATTTTTTTTTACTAAAAATCTCTCTCCTAAACATAACTAGAACCAACACAACCAAAAAAAAAAAAAAAAAAATTAAAACAAGAAAATATGAGGGTGAAATAAAATTCATTAACCAAGAAAAAATTACACCGACTTCTCTACTGCAATACAGTAGCTTCAACCCGAACCCTTATACTGAATCTCTCTCACCATCTCCATCAGTGTGACCACTACTATAGGTGTAACCACAAGTAAAATAATAGCGCATATGTTATATTTATATCTTACATCAAAAAATATCTAAATTCTATTCTAAACAAATTTTTAATCTAATTAATATTTAAATTTTAACAAATTTATCTTCAACAAATTTAAATATTAATCTAATTAGAATTCAACTACAAACCTAATAAAAACCTAACATAGATTTTTTTTTTTTCTCTTTTTTTTTTTAAATTCAGTAAACTTTGGATGGATGGACATAAATAGCGCTTATCTACATCATCTCAAACTTTATTAGTTTGGAGAAAATAGCTATCAAATTTTTGCCCTATCCTTTCAACTTAACAAAAAAAACAATTAACACGTACCATATATTGGACATTCTCCAAGAAACAACCAAATGAATCAACATTAACGCGTAAGTATCAAGCTGTTGTTGCACATGTATCTGAGTACGGATCTGACTTAACTGTCCCAGAATATATGAATTAATTTAGTAGAATTCAAAGTGGAAGGTGCGAGCATTTAATTGCACCAATCATTGTATTCTACGTCGTGTACTATTTAGTTTTTGACCGTACATTGAAGGGAGTAGAGGAGCGAGGTATATATATATAGCAACTTACAATTAAGAAATTATAATAAGGATTAGGGAAATGTGTTGCCCACTCACAAATATGAGTTTTCACAGATTCATGTGGCATTTCTGCATGTGTAGTACGTAGTCGAAAACTACGTAGTATAATTCTCTAACTTCTACTTACTAATTCTAAGTGTAAATAGTGATTTGTCCAAAACTAAAGTATAATATATGAGAAAGTCGAAAACTATACTTTAAGAATGTGCTTATTAATCTAAGTGAATTTTAATGGGGCCTATACGTCTAATTGCCAATGGTCGCCGTAAATGTCTGCTTGATCAACATGATTAAATTAAGCTGATGGATCCAAACTCCAAAGGTGGGATTTTTTAAAAATAACCCTATAACAATTAGAAATTTGGAAAATAACCCTCCCAAATTTAATTTTACAAAAATAACCCTACTTTTGCCACCTCAGCGCCACGGAGGAGAGAGGAACTGAAGTCGCCGAAGCATTCGGCGCCTGCACAAAAATCCTGTGAAGGCGCTGAATGGATCAGTGCCTTTAACATTTAAATTAAAGGCGCTGAACGGTTCAGCGCCTTTAACATTTAAATTAAAGGCGCTGAACGGTTCAGCGCCTTTAACATTATGTTAAAGGCGCTGAACCAATCAGCGTCTTTAACATAGTTAAAGGTGGGAGTCCTCAACTTGTAGCGTGGCCAAGTCCTCAACTTGTAGCGTGTGCGGAAGGCGCTGAATAAAACAGCGCCTTTAGCAAAGACGCATGAAGGCGCTGATTCATTCGGCGCCTTCACAGTTTTTTGTGAAGGCACTGAATGGATCAGCGCCTTCATATTGAAGGCTATTGAAGGCGCTGATCCATTCAGCGCCTTCACAGGTTTTTTGTGAAGGCGCTGAACGCTTCAGCGTCTTCAGTTCCTCTCTCCTCCGTGGCGCTGAGGTGGCAAAAGTAGGGTTATTTTTGCAAAATTAAATTTGGAAGGGTTATTTCCCAAATTTCCAATTGTTATAGGGTTATTTTTAAAAAATTCCCCTCCAAAGGAGACCCAAATTTTTACTTGATTTTTTTGGCTTTCTACGATAATCTACTGACACGATTAAATAATAACCTGCTGAGTGAAAGTCGTAACATATAATAAAGAAGGAGAATAAATTAGATACATGTATTGACTTAAAGGTTAACTAGATTGTTAAATCGAAACGGCGAAAAATAGATCCAAGAAAAATAATGTAAGAAAAGAAAAGTAAAGTGTACACCAAGTTTTACGTGGTTCGGCCACCGGCCTACATCCACGGGCGAAGACGGAGCAAAGACTTTTATTAAAGTCAAAAGTAGAATACAAAGATTATATCTCTCAAGAAAACCGAAACTCCAAATAAATCCGAAATATCAAAATTTGCGTCCACCCTAACGATTCCTAAGAATCCAATCGTATGAACGCCCTCACCTTAGAGCTTCAATTTCTTAATTAATCGCCGGCTTCATTAGCAACATATGGCTCCTCCAATACGGCCTCTATCCTCTTGGGTTGCTAAATTAATTAGAGCATAGCCTCTAATTAAAATCCCGGCTTCATTAATATGGCCGTATGTACCAACACCAACAACACGTATCTTCCTTGTTGCCCTAAATTAATTAGCGCTTCGGCTAATTAAAAAGTTGCGGCTTCATTAAAGTGGCCTGGTATGCTATATATAATATATGCCTCAAAACTAGAATCTAATTAGGATTTGTAGTCTAATTAAACCCTAATTAAATTATAGTTTTACCCAACAATCTAAATCTCATATTATCCTAATTAGATTAGGATTTAAATTTAATTTAGATAAATACAAATCTAAACCAAATTATAACAATCTCCACCTTGGTTTAATTTGTAGTCTTTAGCCGCTGTGTTGAGGTTGTCACAAAACTCCACATTGACTTGAATTTCACCTTAATGCTCCTTAATGCTCCGTGCTCCGTCTTCTCCAAACGCCCTATAGGGCCTCAAATGCTGCTAACTGCCACCAAGTCCAAACAATGTTTGAACTTGGCAATTGTAAGAGACTTAGTAAGCATGTCCACCGGATTGTCCTCGGTACCAATTTTCTTAACAGTCACTGTGCGCTTTCCGATCACATCCCGAACAAAGTGAAACTTTACATCGATGTGCTTCGTCCTATCATGAAACATTTGATCTTTAGACAAATGAATAGCACTCTGACTATCTGAATAAACAATCGTCGGCTCCCAACAAGAAGTAAGCTCTCCATATAAGCCTCTTAACCACATAGCTTCCTTCACACCCTCTGTCATAGCAATATATTCCGCCTCGGTCGTGGACAAGGCGACAATGGGTTGTAATGAAGCTTTCCAACTAACTGCACATCCTCCAATAGAGAAAATATATCCTGAAAGTGATCTCCTCCTATCCAAATCACCTGCGAAATCCGAATCAACATATCCAACCACACCATCCTTACACCTCCCAAATTTCAAACAAGTGCTAGTGGTACCTCGTAAGTATCTCAGAATCCACTTAACAGCTTGCCAATGAGCCTTACCAGGATTGGTCATATATCTGCTAACCATGCTCACTGCATAAGAGATGTCCGGTCGTGTGCAAACCATGGCGTACATGATGCTCCCGACAGCGCTAGAATATGGAACATGTGACATGTACTCCCTATCATCATCGGACTGTGGTGATAACTCGGCCGAAAGTTTGAAGTGCGCCGCAAAAGGAGTGCTCACTGGTTTTGCGTCTGCCATACCGAAACGCTTTAGAATTTTCTCTATATATTTTTCTTGTGATAAATGCAGAAGTCCTGAATTCTTGTCTCTCTTAATTTCCATACCAAGAATTTTCTTAGCAGCACCCAGATCTTTCATCTCAAACTCACACTTTAATGAAGCCTTCAACTTATTAATCTCAACTATGTCGTCGGAAGCAATCAACATATCATCGACATAGAGCAACAAATATATGAAAGATCCCTGATCAAGCTTCCTAAAATATACGCAACTGTCACGCTTGCTTCTTGAATATCCGTGACCTGTCATAAAGGAGTCAAACCGCTTGTACCATTGTCGAGGAGACTGCTTCAACCCATAAAGGGATTTTCTTAACAGGCAAACATGGTCCTCCTTCCCTTCAATAATGAATCCCTCTGGCTGTTTCATATAAATTTGCTCCTCAAGTTCTCCATGGAGAAAAGCTGTCTTAACATCAAGCTGCTCAAGATACAAGTCATTTATGGCTACTAACGATAAAAGAACACGAATAGAAGTATGCTTCACGACGGGTGAGAAAATATCATTAAAATCAACACCTTCTACCTGACTGTAGCCCTTAGCAACTAAACGAGCTTTATACCTTGTATCTTCCACGCCAGGGATTCCTTCCTTTTTCTTGAAGACCCACTTGCAGCCAACAATTTTCTTGCCTGTAGGCGGTTTTACTAACTCCCATGTGCGATTCTTATAAAGAGACTCCATCTCTTCATTCATTGCTACCAACCACTCCGCAGAACTGGCACTAGAAATAGCTTGATTATATGTGGAAGGTTCGCCATCTTCTTCTGTATCTTGTGCCACTGAAAGAGCATAAGCAACCATATCTTCATAACCATATCTCTGCGGTGGTTTTATCTGTCTCCTCGCTCTACTTGTAGCAATGCTCTGCCTCTCAACTTGTGGGGTTTCAGTAACTGAGGTGTCTAGCGACTGAACTTCCTTTGACTGAGAAGAATTCTGTGACTGAACTATACCATCGGTCTCTACCTCCACCTGCTTGCTAGCACTCGGGGTCTCATCAGAAGAATTTCGGTTAGGATATAGCATAATAGACTCATCAAACGTGACATCCCTACTAATAATTAATTTAGACGATTCAGGACACCACAATCTATATCCCTTAACCCCCGTCGCATAACCAATAAAGATGCACTTTTTAGCCCTAGGTTCTAACTTGCCTTCATTTACATGAAAATAAGCAGGACAACCAAATATGCGCAAATTAGAATAATCAGAAGGGCTACCAGACCATACCTCCTCCGGAGTTTTGCAATCAAGTGCCGAATGTGGAGAACGATTTACCAGATAGCATGCCGTAGAGATCGCCTCTGCCCAGAAACTCTTCGCTAAGCCAGCATTAGAGAGCATGCAACGTGCTCTCTCTAAAAGAGTTCTATTCATCCGTTCGGCCACCCCATTCTGCTGTGGAGTATGCCTAACGGTCTTGTGTCGAACGATCCCTTCATTCTTGCAGAATTTTTCAAACTCTGATGAACAGAATTCCAAACCATTATCAGTCCTTAATCTTTTGATTTTCTTTTCAGTTTGCTTCTCGATCATAACCTTCCACTGCTTAAAATAACTGAACACCTCGTCCTTACTCTTCAGAAAGAATACCCACACCTTACGAGAATAGTCATCAATAAAAGTCAACATATATTTAGCACCACCATGAGTAGGAGTACGAGATGGTCCCCAAAGATCAGAATGAATATAATCTAGAGTACCTTTTGTTCGATGAACTGCGGCCTTAAAGCTGACTCTCTTTTGTTTGCCAAGAACACAATGCTCGCAGAAATTCAACTTTTCTAAACTCTGATTACCAAGTAAACCTCTCTCGTTCAACTTCATCATACCATACTCGCTCATATGGCCCAGTCGCATATGCCATAATTTGGTGCTATCTGAATCTGACATAGAGGAAGAAATCACCGCTGCTGAACCTGTCACAGTGGAACCCTGTAGAACATATAACATGTCGGTCAACTTGGCCTTCATCACTACAAGATTTCCTTTAGCGACCTTCATTAATCCATCAGCCGAAGAATACTTAAAACCTTTAGTATCAAGTGTACCTAATGAAATCGGATTTTTTCTCATATCCGGAACATGCCAAACCTCAGATATAGTCCTCACTACTCCATCGTACATCCGTACCTGAACAGTGCCAATACCAATAACTGTACACTTAGAGTGATTTCCCATCAATACATCTCCACCATCAATAGGCTTGTACGTCGAGAACCAATCTCTATGTGAACAGATATGGAAGGAATATGCGGAATCCATAAGCCACTCTTCCTGTCTGCGTGTCTTATCCGTAACTGTGAAGACAATATCACCGCCATCTGATTCTCCTGCTGCAACACTTGCTTCTGGTTTAGCATTGGTGTTTTTCTGATCTTGATTCTTATCACCGTTATTCTTCCGCTGCTCTTTATTTTTCAACTTGAAACAATCAGCTTTTATGTGACCCTTCTTCTTGCAATAGCCGCAAATCAGATTCCTGTGTTTTGACTTTGATCTCGATGTACCTCTATTACCGGAACCCCTTTCCCGAGACCTCCCTCTAGCAACTAAACCTTCTCCTGAAGCTCCATCTGTCTCATTACTTATCTGCATGTCAATCCTTTCTTTTGATAGTAGAGAGGATTTGACATCATCGAGACATAGAGTATCCCGACCAAACAAGAAAGTCTCACGAAAATTCTTATAAGAGGGCGGTAAAGAACATAATAATAAAAGGGCTTCATCCTCCTCCTCGATTTTGACATCTATCGAGCGAAGATCCATAATAATAGAATTAAATTCATCTAAATGTGATTTAATAGAGGTACCTTCCGCCATGCGCAACATGAAGAGACGTTGCTTCAAATATAACTTGTTGGTGAGAGACTTCGTCATGTAGAGAGATTCCAATTTAAGCCAAAGCCCTGCAGCGGTCTTTTCATCCAAGACCTCTCGCAATACCTCATCGGATAAACATAATTGTATTGCCGTAAGAGCTCTGTCATCAATCTCCTCCTTCTGCTCCGCCGTTAACGAATCGGACATCTTTTCTTTTCCCAACAGTGCCTTTTGCAATCCTTGCTGCGTTAGTATAGCACGCATCTTGACTTGCCATAATGCAAAACTGTTGGTCCTGTCAAATTTCTGGATCTCGAACTTCGTCGTCATAATTCTTAATCCTCAAGGGAATAGAAGGCTCCGATACCAGTTTGTTAAATCGAAACGGCGAAAAATAGATCCAAGAAAAATAATGTAAGAAAAGAAAAGTAAAGTGCACACCAAGTTTTACGTGGTTCGGCCACCGGCCTACATCCACGGGCGAAGACGGAGCAAAGACTTTTATTAAAGTCAAAAGTAGAATACAAAGATTATATCTCTCAAGAAAACCGAAACTCCAAATAAATCCGAAATATCAAAATTTGCGTCCACCCTAACGATTCCTAAGAATCCAATCGTATGAACGCCCTCACCTTAGAGCTTCAATTTCTTAATTAATCGCCGGCTTCATTAGCAACATATGGCTCCTCCAATACGGCATCTCTCCTCTTGGGTTGCTAAATTAATTAGAGCATAGCCTCTAATTAAAATCCCGGCTTCATTAATATGGCCGTATGTACCAACACCAACAACACGTATCTTCCTTGTTGCCCTAAATTAATTAGCGCTTCGGCTAATTAAAAAGTTGCGGCTTCATTAAAGTGGCCGGGTATGCTATATATAATATATGCCTCAAAACTAGAATCTAATTAGGATTTGTAGTCTAATTAAACCCTAATTAAATTATAGTTTTACCCAACAATCTAAATCTCATATTATCCTAATTAGATTAGGATTTAAATTTAATTTAGATAAATACAAATCTAAACCAAATTATAACATAGATTGTTTGATAGTATACAAATAGATAGACAACAAAAAAAAAAAAAAAAAAGATGAACAGTAAAGTAGAATTTAATTTTGGAGTACGTATCCTAAGGTCTTTATCTTAGTTCTCGAAATAGAAAATTTTCAGAGCATCATCATCTAACCAGATACATTCTGATAGATTGGGATACAAAGAAGAATTATCTGGTTTCTTCTTTGTACCCAAACAAGGTAAAGCTAAGGGGGGAACAAGGTGGGATACTTGTTCCCTCCCTTAAACGGATTGTCCAGAATAAATCCGAAACAATCCGGTATAGAGGGGAACAAGTGTTGCCCCCTCCCCCCCCGGAATAATTACTCTCTTCTTTTTTCTTTTTTCTTTTTTCTTTTTTCTTTTTTTTCCTTCTCTTTGCACGCTTTCGAGACAACCTCTTTTACTTTTTTATTTTTTTATTTTTTTTAAATTAAATTTTTAAAATTTTAAAATATATTTAAATTTATAAAATTTAAATTTATTTTTTTTTATTTTATAAATTTTAAATATTTTAACTTTACTTTTAAATAAATCTAAATATTTTATTTTATTTTATTTTATTTTTCTAAAAAATTTTATTAATTTTAAAATTTAAAAATTTATACAATTTTTTTATAAAATTTTTTAAATTTATCAAAATTTAAAAATTAAAATTTTTTCTCTTATTTAAAATTTTAAAATTAACTTCTTTGTTCCCATTTCAAATTTTTATAAAAATTAAAATTTGAACAATTTTTTAAAACTTTAATTTTAAGAAAAAAATTAAAATAGGAAAGACATTTTAGTCTTTTAAACTAAAAGTCAACTCTATATTCATCTTATTCTTCAATCACTTTCAAAAACTATTTTTTTTTATAACTGATACTGACCTAAAATCCAACCTAACACAAATTTATCATAATTCTAATTTATTTTAAAAATTATACTCTGATATTACTAGTTCTCTTTTATATTTCAACCAAACGAAGTCATAAAATCCAAATTACATCACGGTGGTCATATCATTCCTAGCAACTAATGTTACATCTTGGAAATCACATCATTCCTAACTAGTAATTAGTTTCAACCCTCTAATTAAAGAGGGTCCCTTATATCTCAACCAAACAAAGTCATAAAGTCCAAATTACATCACGGTGGTCATATCATTCTTAGCAACTAATGTTACATCTTGGGAATCACATCATTCCTAACTAGTAATTAGTTTCAACCCTCTAATTAAAGAGGGCCAATGTCCTCTAAATAGGGACTCATCTAACCATCAAACTTCAACAACAAGCAAACAGAATTCAGAAATTAATGATGGAAGTGGTTGGTTCTACTTTGCTACACACCCACACTATTTCCTGATGAGAACCTCCCAACTCCCTCCCCACATCAATCACGCATCCCTAAATTCTACTAGCTAGATGAGTAATTTTTACTATATTTTACCATCCAAGTAAAGGCCATTGCTTCTTATTTAAACACTAGCAATTATAAATATTGTTCTTGGTCCCTGCAACTTTTCTACATTGATCACTACACCCATTTTTTGTGGCTCACTGTGCCTATTTAGCTCAACTTGTCTATATCTCTAACTTCCATCAACTTCCTTATCAGTTACTATTTATCCCCTTTGTGATGGGGACCAAATTAACACTCCCCCTCTATTTATACCACATGCAAACCCCCCACCCAGACACCACCACCCCCACTACTACTAGTATACATTACTCCTGCCCCCACTCCTTTTGGCCTAGCTAGCTCCCCTATTAATAAGTTAATTTGAACAATCCCTTAGCTCTATCCTCACCAAAATGTCTCCTCTCCTCCTCTTCTTCCTCTTTCTCTTCTTCATCTTCTTCTCCTTCTTTCCATTTATTAATGCACAACCCTCTCCTGGGTATTTCCCCAGTTCCAGGTTTAGGCCTATAGGGTTCTACAATGGTTACAATAACCTCTGGGGCCCTCAACACCAATCTGTTTCTCAAGACCAATCTTCTCTAACAATTTGGCTTGATAGCTCATCAGGTTTTAATAATTGAAATTACCATTATTTAATTTGTGTAAACTTTTATATATATATGCTGGTGCATTACTAACTCAAAACCTGCAATATTACTATCATCATCATGCAGGAAGCGGGTTTAAATCGATACGCCCGTATCGAAACGGATATTTTGCGGCGTCCGTCAAGCTACAAACTGGCTACACTGCTGGTGTCAACACGGCTTTCTACGTAAGAAATTCGTTTAGCCATTACGAAATTCGGAGCGAATTTGTGAAATCCATCTCTTAACTTCCGATCCGATTAATGTGCGAATTAATTTTATTCGATTTTCGATTTTTGGGGCCGCAGCTCTCGAATAATGAGGCGCACCCAGGTAACCATGATGAAGTGGACATGGAGTTTCTGGGGACCATACCGGGGGAGCCGTATACATTGCAGACGAATGTTTACGTGAGGGGGAGCGGCGACGGGCGGCTCATCGGAAGGGAGATGAGGTTCCACCTCTGGTTCGACCCGACCGCCGACTTCCACCGTTACGCCATACTGTGGAACCCTGATGAGATCATGTAAGTAGTACGTGTATATATTATTATATATATTTAAGAAAAATAGTAGATAATAGTACAAAAGTTACTAACAATTAATATATATATATAATAATATCTAATTAATTTCTATAAGATAATAGTTACGGGGGGGACAATTTAAAGGAAGTGCACGTTATATTTTCATTACATTATATTTATATATATAGTGACTGCAGGACATTAGAAGAAATAAAGTCATTTGTGGGGGCAAGCTTAATTATTGCCTTTTTGTTAATTCATTTACTTTTTAACTGTAAAAGCCATGGCCCGGCCACGAGCGTTAATTATTAAGCATGCATGGGTGCGACTTTTTCGACTACAATTCAGACACCGACATTAGGAAAATATTTAATTTAATTAAACGTTACACATTTTATGTAAATTAAGTGTGACAAGAAAACAAAATTTCTCTTCCTTATTCTCGTGTAAAAAAAAAAAAAATGGATGAATTTGAAGTAATCTCCACAGTAATCTGCTAAGATATATAGCTCTACAAAATAATATAATATATAATTGAGAATTACGTACGTAAATTAATATATAATTATTCGGTGCATCGATCCTTCTTTATCTACGCGCTAATTAATTTTAAAATTTACACTTGCTAATTTAGATGCGTGTGTATAACTACCAAACAACCAAATTATCACGCATTAATTCGATCAGAAAATTATACGAAAGATATTCCAGTAATTTTGTGGAGCTAAAAAGTATAATAAAATTTAATTTCAATGGAATCTTATACTAAATTAGTTTATGATGGTACATCCTGAGTGGTGGGATCAGGTGTGCAAAATGGTCCAACTCACGGGCTAAATTATCCCATTTGGGTCAAGCAATTGATCCGATCCCTTTGAAAATTTTGTAAATTTTGCGGACGTTTATAGCCCCAGGTAGGACCCGTGTCGGTGCAATTTCAAACTTTGAAATCTGACTAATTTTTACACTCAAAGGCCAAGATTTTTATTTAGGCAAAAATATATATAAATGTCACATCCTACTACACCTAAGCCTAATTACACTTTGTAGAAAAAATTATATCTTTTCAAATTAATTCTTTTAGTCAAATATTATTCAAATAAATTTAAACCGAAATTTTATCATGCAAATTCTTATTGTATTGTTAGTAATAAAATTACAAAGATAAGATGAGACTTGTGAATGTCGAGACATGCGTTAGCACTGTCCTAAAAGCGAGATTGTCCCTACGTGCGAGGCTCCGACAATCATCCCTAATGATACAACGACCACGGTCCACCCCGTCGGCACGAGTTCGGAATGGTGCACGGTCCATCTCGTCGGCACGAGTCCGAAATAGTGCGTAGCGAACCCAACGGTTTACAGAGATCCAGCAAAAATAAAACGAGAAGGAAAATGAGGAATAAAATTAAATGTAAATCTCAGCGTACGGTAGCACTGTAAAAGAAGAAGAATATGTTGTAGCTAAAATGTGACTTTCCAAGCTCTCTTGCTTCATGTATATATAGAGCCTAACGGAAGAGAGAGCTCACAGGGACAAGATCCAATGGCTAGCCATCTCGGATAGCCCTCAAGTTCCTTCTCAAAGAAGGTTCTTAGGTAGCCCAAGAAGCAAGTTTTCAAGAAAGACAGAGCTAGTCATCTCGGGTAGCCCACAAGTCCTTTTCCAAAGAAGGCTTTTGGATAGCCCAAGATGCAAGTTTCCAAGGAAGACAGAAAAATCAAAATAAAATAGAACCGAGTCAAGATCGCGCACGCACCGCCCGCCTCAATTCAGCTCATGCCGTGCGCATGTGTGTGTTTAGAAGAAGCCTTGCTCTTACTTTCTCCTGGTCAATACATGCACAAGTGAATAAGTAAATAAGCCCACTCTACATGTGATGAGTTTTCAATGTGGGACTAAACATCACATATAGAGGAAAATGAGTTTGGACTCTCAGACAAAACCTATGAATATTAGGCAGCTCAGAAAAGTCCAAAAGCCAAAACACAAATTTAAAATCACCAAATCCATATATAAAATCCAACACACTGATCAGCTGAACTTTAGAAAAATATATTAAAAAAACCTATATGAACTTAATTTTCTTCAGCAAAACAAAAATTATATATTTATAGAAGTATTTGAGATATTTGATCATTATTATATAACTGTTAATTAATCAAAAATCAAGAAAATTTGAATGGGAAAGACACACAAATAGTTAATAAAAACATAAACACTATTTTATAGAAATAACAAAATTTGCGAGAATCCAATCGAAATTGATCGCAAATTCAAAGCTTTGTTGTTCGTTTTTAATTTTTTTTTTTTTCTGGGGACAGAAGAAACCAATTTGAGTAAATATTGCAACCTTTTATCCATCAATGCAGATTCTTTGTGGATGATGTTCCAATCAGAAGGTACGAAAGGAAGATTGAGGCCACGTTCCCGGACCGGCCCATGTGGGTCTACGGGTCCATCTGGGACGCGTCGTCGTGGGCCACCGACGACGGCCGGTACCGAGCCGACTACCGGTACCAGCCGTTCGTCGCGCAGTTCACCCGGTTCATGATCGGCGGGTGCACTGCATTCGCCTCCGCGGGCTGCCGCCCGGTCCCGGCCTCGCCGTCCGGCTCCGGGCTCAGCCCTCAGCAGTTCACAGCAATGCAGTGGGCCCAGAATAGTTACATGGTCTACTACTACTGCCAGGATAACAAGAGGGACCGGTCCCTGACTCCTGAGTGCTAAGTTACAAGAGGGATCAGGTCAAGCAGGGCATGCATGCCAGGAAACAAAATAGAAATAAAAAAAAAAAATTTAAAAGAAAAAAGGTGTGATCTGGAGCTCGATCGGTTTCACTTCATCTCAAGTGTTAAAATTCTTGAGATGATCAACTTTTTCTATCATTTACTCTATGGTGATCGAGTAATAGCTGCCCTTCTGCTGTGTGTTGGTGGTAGTTGCGGCGTTCGTGTTTTTTTTTTTTTTTTTTTTTTTTCAAAAAGATTATATTTGTATGATGATGGTGAAGGTGTGGTGCGATGGTGTTGGTGTCTTATTTGCGTTGTTGAGAAAAAAAAAAAAAACAATAATTGAAGAAAGCTCTTATTAAGTGTAATCAATGTTCTGAACTGGGCTGGTTTCGGTCCGGCCCGATCCATCCGAATGTAATTCAAAGCCCAGTCCAAATCATGGATCAAAAATCTCTCCTTAACCCTCTCTCTCTCTCTCTCTCTCTCTCTCTCTCTCTCTCTCTCTCTCTCTATATATATATATATATATTTATTTATTTATTTTTATTCAGCGTCTTTAGTGGATGATTCACAAGATTGGAGAGTAAGGAAGAGAGAGAGAGAGAGAGAGGGGTCGGTGAAAAAGGGACTTCGTATAGGTAGCGTGGGGACGCGAGGGGGATAATAGCGAAGAAGCATGGCGAGGAGCCTCTCCTACATCACGCCCTCGCAGCTCATCTCCATCACCCGCAACCCCAAGATCGCCATCATCGATGTCAGGTACATATATATGTTTAATTGCGATGGCTTCTTCAGGTCAATTTTTTGTCCGCCATGTGTTTGTTGATTTGCTCGTGTGAGATGTGCTGCACCAACAAAGGGATGAGGAGAGGAGCTACGACGCGCACATAGCGGGGTCGCTCCACTTCCCCAGCGACACCTTCTCCGAGAGGCTCCCCGACCTCCTCCGATCCGTGCGGGGCAAGGACACTCTCGTCTTCCACTGCGCCCTCAGCAAGGTTCGTTTCCGATTCCTCCGGCCCCTTTGTTCCTAGGCTTCTTCTGAATTGGTACTCGGAGTTTTCCTCTGGATTATATGTTGTTTATGCTCTTAATTTGCACTATAATGAATTAGATGTTATCTAGTGATCCGTGTGAGAATTATTTAGTAGGTGTCACTTGGTAGAAGCTACCGCGACCACGAGAGAGGGTTCTACATAAAGGGCTATTGGCTAGACTACAACATTGCGAGTACCTGCGCAAACATTGACGATTTATTTTTGTTTTCTGAGAAGATTTAGGGGTTATTGACATTTTTCACGATCTGTTAGGTTCAAAATGGACATTCCTGTATAGTATTTTGGGTGATGGGTGAGTCTAAAAGATTAAGAGGATTAAGCGTGTTAGGACCAGAGGAGATCTAGGATGGGTGACCCTCCGGAAAGTGGGGCGTCACAGTTGGTATCGGAGACAATCACCAGCCGGAAATGTGAGATGAGTCTCGGCTGAACCAGAAATTATACAGCGGGCGAGTATGGTTTCCCGGCTAACATCGTCTGGTACTTGTGAATGTGCCTGAGCCTGACAAGGACGTCAGAGCTTAAAGCGGGGAGGAATGTAACACTCCCAAAATTTGGTTTAGTCGTCTATATAATGTATAAATAGGACTAAATCTCTTAATTCGGTTATAGCATTTTGAGTGGTGGTTAGGCCCAAGAGGTTAAGAGGGTTAAGCATGATAGGACTAGAGTAGATCTAGAATGGGTGACCCCATGGGAAGTTGGGCGTCACACTATTGTTTCACATTCAATATGAGTTGATAGAATATTTATTATCATAACCAGGTTAATCTCTCAAATATGAAAATAACCATTATCAGTGCGAAAATCAGAGTTTTATTTCAAAAGCAAATTTGATGAAAAAACTTAGAAGGTATGTTTCCGGTAATCTTTGTTGATTTTTGAGCGGTTTTGTCGGTTGAACATCAACTTTCGCAAGAGCTGTCTATGTTACTGTGGAGAGAAGAGAGAAATGGCCGCTTATTGGCTGATCTCTTTAAGACGAAGGCTTGTTCTGTAAAACTTTTGTATCGAAAGCTACATCTCACTAATTCCTTTCATTTTACAAGCTGCCGACTTACGTAATGAGTAGAATAAACAATTTGCTAATATAAGATTTTCCATCCGATTTTTGCTCCATTTATCTTTAAACCCCAGAATAAAGCTCTAAACTTTAGAATAAGGAGCCACCAATTAAGCAATCGATTGTAATATTCTGTTAAATTTTCATGATAGCTTTTCGATTTGCTTCTAGCTTGTCCAACCAATATTATCAGGAAAAGGCTTGGGCGGTGATGATCCTTTAATTGATCCTCATTCAACTTCAAAGAAGGACAGTTATGATGAGTATTTGACCAATGATGTGCACGACAAAAAGATACCACCCTTAACAAAAACTAGTAAAGTTATCCATGCTTAGGATAGACTATCTATTATAATCTCTCATTATCTTTTAGTTATCTTAAATCTGTCGCTCAACTTGTTTGTTTGCTTCTTCTTTTTTCTGTTTTTTTGGTCTTTACTGACTTGATCTCGTTTTTTTGAAGGTTCGGGGACCATCTTGTGCACGATTGTTTTTGGATTATTTGTCAGAAACAAAAGAAGATGCTGGCATAAAAAACATCATGATTTTGGAACGCGGATTCAATGGATGGCAGGCTTCTGGCAGACCTGTTTGTCGCTGCACCGACGCCCCCTGCAAAACTCATGACGTTTGAAAATCAACGCAATATTCATAAACCGCTAATATTGGTTGATTGACTTGCACTATTGTCTATCACTTGCTTATAATCTCTCCTTGCGGGGATGCACTATCTGTTATTGTGATTGCTTTGATTTTTACTAAAAAAGATTGTAGTCCTGAATTTTTGGCTGATGATGGCTATATACGCAAAAGAATCTACTTAAAGATTTTCCAGCTCTCAATTTGCCTGAGATTTCTTTTTTGTAACTTGAGGTCAACTTTTATCGTTTATAAATGTCTTTGTTCTCGTATAGTCTGCTCAAAGCTTTTAAGCTCAGTTGGAAGCTGGCTGTTTGGTTTTCACCTGAAGTCGTGCTGTCTCGTTTATAAACATCTCTATTCTGTTACAAAATGTTTCAAGTTTTCATATGTTATCTTGGATCTAATCCCAGACTGGTGCTTTTCCTCTTTCCAATTTACAATTTCACAATAGATTGAGTTGGCAGAGATGATTCCTTGTCTGACTTATTCTCAGATTTAAATTCAAAAATACAGTCTGCTACTTCTGTTACTTTGTTTTTCTGTCTTACTATGTTTAGGGCTTCTGTAAGATGTTCTTGATTTTCTGTTCCTTCCCTTTCAGGAATAATTTTTAATCTAGTGTAATTTGAAGTGAGTATCTAGACTTCCAAAGTTTGGATTATAAGACCTTGCTTTTCATTACTATTTCATTTCAATACCTTTCTGTCAGATGATACCAGCTTTCAGCAAACTAGTTACAAAATGCCTTACAACATAAGATTCCAGCAGGCTCTAGAATATCTCATCATAAAAATTAGAATTCATCTATTCAATTCAAAATTTGTTTGTTTTTCTTTAATTAGCTAAATTTATTTTTCCTTTCTCAAGAAGAAGTAATATTCGGGTACCACTTTAGCTTTAATTTGTTACCTAATTATACATTTTTCCCTAATGAATAGACTAGGTTTTGATTGGAATTGCGAGAATTAGAGAGTATTTACACACGGTAAAAAAAAATTAAAAAAAATACAATAAATAATATTTTATTTTATGTTATATTGGGTAAAGAAAAATGCTTTTTGTATATTTCATTTGGGGTGTACAATTTGCATCCCATCCATCATCCCACCCATCCTACGGTAGGAAGAATTTTACTCGTCACTTCGAAGTGACGGATGGAGAAGTCTCCATCCTTAGATGTACGCATTGCTGTGTAAATTATAAGGATTAATTTCATAGAGTTTTCTTTAAATATATCGAATAGTAGATATATTTAAAAATTATAAGATATTAAACTAGTGAGATAAATTTACCTTTTTATCCTTTACAATATTTTTATATTATTTTAAATTTTAACTGTTGTACTTTTGGAGGAATATATTTAAGAGGACAAAACTGATATTTCACATATATTCTGTTAAAAAATAAACGATGAACTAATAGTAATAAATTAAAGGAATATATATATAAACAACTCAAAACTTTTAAAAACATAAAATAAAAAATTAAACTTTATAAAAATAAATATACTATTTGATATGTTTACCAGAACTGTACGAAATTAACCCACATTACAATGATATTACCGTTCCTTTTCACCTGAAAATAATGAGGCATTAACTTCATATATTTTTTGTCCAATCTTTATTGGACCAATATATTCGTATTTCTGTTGCCTATATATAGGTTCGTAAACATAGGAGTATAGACGGGTCCAACGGTCGGTGGGTAACCCATTAGCCCACCTAGAATGTGGCCCAGTATGGACCAACCTGATCGAATCTCACACCTTTTTAAGATTTATCCTGCCTCAAAACTCCAAATTGGTAACTGCTCCAAACCCATCCCAAATTTTCACATTGAACCCGCCCCATCCATCTAAATAGTTATAATTCATCATTATAAATACATAAAATGTAATCCAAGTGATGAGGATGCGAACTCATGATCTGTGGCTTCCCCTACTCATTGCACAATTGTCACTTACGCTGCTTGAGATGGATCAGCATAAAATCCGGCGCTTTGTGTTCATGTGTCATCTTTTCCGTCAACTGTCCTGGCATTTCGAGAGCAAATATGTCCCACCAAAAACATACCGTAGTTGAATTGAGGGTTAAAATCATAGCTTATAAAGTAATAGGGGCAACAATGATTCTTGGATGTGTTGAATATAGGTACAATTAAAAAGTATCATTCTCTTTTAAAAAATTACTATTATTTTACATAATTCAGAATGAAAAAAAGGGGAGATTATTAGTATTATTAATTTTTTAAAATTTAATTTAGGTTTACTTTTTCCATCTATCAAAATAAAAAAAATCTTATCTTGAGAGATTTTAGTATGGAGTACCTAGAATATTAAAGTTTCTATCTTTTAATCTCCGTAACTCTTTTAGTGTTGGTTTAAAGAAATTAGTATTCTGTATGCTCTACGGTCAAATTAGATCGAGCGGCGTTCGAACTGGTGGAAAGTTAGATTGGATCGAGTCATGTTTAAAATAATGAGAAGCCGGTTGAGTCGAGTCACAGTCAAAATCCGTCGATACTATATTTGTATACTTTAAATGAATTGAGATTTACGTTTTATATGAATTGATTATTTTGAGTGAATTGATTGTAATTTTCTAACAAGTAAAATTTTTTTAAATTAATAGTTAGCAACAACCCAACATTCAAGCACATCCAAATTCATAAATTGTATGAAAAAGCTAAGTTAACGCAAAAAGATTGATCTAAACTTAGAGAAAACTAAATATTTAATTAAGACTATCAATAACATATATATAATATTCTGGGCTCATGTAAATATCGACAATATAAATAGTACTGGAGGATGCATGCAACACATGCAGGGCTAAAACCCACCACTAGAAGAATCGTATAGAAGCGGTTGAGGCATCAACAAGCATCAACTATTGATCATGATCACCAACCACGTACGACAGGTTAAAGAAGCTACAGCAACACACATGCAATATTACATCCTTCGCAAGTTGCTTTCCCGGCCCCTTCCAACGAGCCCCCACTTGCGTGTAATAATTACATCATTACATGTACCCGCGCAGTGTTTATAAACGCCAAAATTAAACGTAAAATTAACCAGAGGACTATAGGCGTATTCGATTTAAAGTGGCCGTACGTAAACTGCATATCAAAAGAGCCAAAAAAATCAAAACCATTATAATTAATTAAGATCCATATATAGCATTCTCCTTCTTCATCAACAAAATGTACAACATCTATTCAAAAGAAAAAGAAAAAAAAAAAAATTGATATACGTACGTAGGAATATTAAAAGGGCAAACATATATATATATATATATATATATATAAGATCGAGCTCTAATACGCTAATTCTTACAGAAAATTAAGCTACCGCGGAAACAGCTCTATTTCTTTACTTTTTTTTATTTTTTTTTTTTATTTTATATCCGTCACGGCTGTTGGCGTCGTCGTCGCCGATATGCCTGCAGCTCTGTGCAGGAGAGCTTCGTCCCGGCCAACTTGAGTGTTGTTGAAAATGTTCACCCCAAAGAGCCTAACCATTTGCGGCTGCAGGACGCAACCGCGCGGGGCTTGGGGCATGGCAACGTGCAGTTTGACGTCGATGTAGAGCTGCTGCTCCGGCTCGCTGGACGACCTCCAGAAGCCGACGACGTCCCTGGGTTTTAAACCCTTCTCCTTGACGAAGCGACTCCATCCTTTGGTCAGCACGTAGCTTTCGCTACTCTTCCAGAAGGAGTACCGGAACCGCCACACCTTCCCGTCCCCGTCCTCGAAATTTAGAAGCACCCCCTTTCCGGCGCCGTCTTCGCTCTTCAGAGGGAAGTGCTTCTCCGCGTGGTGCTTCGGGATGACCAGCCGGTTCAGCCTCCCGACGTCGCTGGGCGTCACCGCTTTGTCGAACAAAAACTCTCGCACTAACCCTAGCAAATTATTATTATTCGAACGCGCCATCATCATCGCCTCCGCGCTGCAGCCGAGCCCGCGCCTGCGCCTGCTTTGTCGGAGCTCGTCGAGGTAAGTGTGCTTGCGCAGCATGTCGACGATCTCGGCTTTCGAATGCGCTTCAAGGAAGGAGAGCTCAGCGACTTGGGCTTCTTCCTGTTCGGATAATAACGGTTTTAAGTTGGTGACGGCGTCGCCGCCGCGGAAGCGTAATGCGGCGACATCGTAGGCGCGGGCGGCTGCCGCCTGGTCGTCGAATGTGCCGAGCCAGACGCGGCGGTGCCGATCGTAGATCTGGGCGCCCCACCGGCCGTTCGGCTGGGGGACCACCCCTTTGTAGCGTGACGACGGGAGCCTCCGGTGCTCGGCCTCGGCCTCCGGACCCAGATCGACCACCCCACTCACGCCTCTGCCCATCCGCTAGCTGCACCGCGCGTCTCCCACTTTTCCGACAACTCCTTAATTTCCCATACAACAACTGCTATCGCCGCTCATGTTATATATATATATATATATATATATATATATATATATATATATATATCAGTGTGAGCGCGACTTACTGAACGTACGCATTATCATGGAACATACACACACACACACATATATATATATATATACTATTATTCGACATATATCATCGGATTGAAATGAGAGGAAAGCAACATATATAGATAGATAGATAGATAGATAGTGTTTATGTATTATTGATCTGTTTTGGTTTTGGAATTAGCTAGGTAGGGTGAGTTTGGTACGAGTGAACTATAGAAGAGAAGGTTAATTGAATACGCTTCTTAATTTGAGCTGTAAATGACAGACGCGGGGGGATGGGTGGGGAGGTTTGCATGTGGGCAAAGGAAGAAGGGCCGCTGCTCGAAGAGAGTGGACCCCGATATGTAAGGTAATTATTGAGTGCATCCCCCCTTGGGCGTTGGTGGTGCTCCCGATTAGTTTTCCTGATTGATATGGCTGAACAATCACATCGAATTTCTCTCTCTCTCTCTCTCTCTCTCTCTCTCTCTCTCTCTCTCTCTCTCTCTCTCTCTCTCTCAACATGCTTTTTTTGTTATAACTTATAAATCATATATATGTTTTTTTAAAAATAAATTTAATGTATACCTTCATAAATAATTTTTTTTTTAAAAAAATATATATATATATATATATATTATTCGTCTCCACCGTCTATTTTTACGAAAAATTGTAAAATAACTAGATTAAAAATTTGATATTTTAAATATTAATCATTAAGTCCTTTAATACGTAATTGCATCAGAAATGATCGGACTCATCAAATTTATATATAGGTAAATATTTTTAGAAGCCATTTAGCTCAAAATTGCTAATTTTTTAAAATTAATACTATATATTTTATATTTAAAATATTGCTAATTTATCATGCAACTTAAATAGAATAAATTACTAAGAACAAATATATTCATTAACAAACTAGTAGTGATTCTCATCAGACATAAAAAAAAAAAAAAAAATCCATCTCATGATAATCTATAATTTTTTATTATTTAGCAAAGTATTTTTTTAAAAAAATTAACAAATATTACAATGCTCATAAAATATAAAAAAATTAAGAATGATCGATCATGATATTGATTTAACTCACTATATTATATTATATTTTTAAATTGCAATTCTCTTGAGTTTGATAAAGCAGCCAATTAGCCAACAACAACAACAACTACAAAAAAAAAAAAAAAAAAAAAAAAAAAAAAAGTGGCCAAAAGCCATGGGCGCAAATATCGAAGCGATCGAGAAAAAAAAAATTGAGAAATTTTTAGAAGTGCAAAAGGTAATATAAATTTAGCATATAAAATTAAATATTAAACAAAAATAAGACAGGTCAATCTATTGCCGCAAACTTAGACTAGTTGTAAAGAGCAACAAGCAGGAGTCCGACATCGATTTTTCTCAAGTTGTTTACTTTTTTGCCATGCATGCATATTAGAATTCGTGTAGCTCATAATTTTTTTAACAGTATCAAAGTAATAGAAAATCTATCATTTGAATGTCAAATTTGTTTTCCTCAATGACTTTTTTGATTGTAGGTATTCATATTCATACTAAAGGGTGAAGAAAAAGTTTATAAATTAATGAAGACATTATATATAGCTGAAGCAAACTCTGCAAACTTGTCACAGTGATTTTATTGATGCTCCTGCAACCTCTAGATAGAGCTTTGTGAACCCACCCCCACAAGCTCCTAGTCCTGTTCATACTCATCTCAATCTCTCCTTCTTTATTTGCGTCTTAACTGATCGGTTCGATTTTTTGTGATTGCTAGGATTTTAACGGTTGATTGAGTTGGATTGAATTTCTTGCGTATCATAATCAGTCCTAAGAGCCAAGATTCATGGGCTATAACTCAAATTTTGGTAGGTTTTTACCTCAAATTTAAATTATTATTATTATTATTATTATTTTATGGTGGCGGCGTGATGAAAAATGATTCATTTTTAAATTTAAATAAAGCTGCTAGTTTGTCCTTTTCAATGTATTCCCCCACCTAATAAAGCTTGGGATTAAAACTGTGACAGGATTTGTTGCTTTGATTAATACAGTTTCAAATATTTATTAAAAGAAAACTTTAATTGCATTTTATGTACCCAATTTGAGTATGGCACGCTTTCGTAACTATTTGCTGATCATGTTATTTGTTTTTTAGGTAGCTCGCAATAATGTTTTTCACATTGTTTATTAGTACAACAGTGAAAACAAATAGTTCCTTGAGTACAAAAAAATATTAAAAGAGAATTAAAGAAGAGAAAGAAAATTTTTTATATACAAAATATGTATCTTTTATAAGATTTTAGATTTAAAAATACACTCATATATCTTTTCATCAGCCATATAATTAAAAATACAAATTTATTAAGATTAAAAATAATCTTAATAAAATTTGCTATAATTTAAATTTAATTTAATAAAATAAGCAAAACAGAACAAAATTAAAACGTATATGTTTCTACTCTTCGTGATGCCATCAACAACTACTTGAAATTTATAATGCACCAAAGAATAATTGTAAATACTAACAATTATTTCGGGATTAAGAGGATTATAATCCCTTTTTGGTTTAGAATTAGCATTTTGCATATCGCCGGATCGAATTACTAACAAATTAATGCTAGTCCTATACAACAACATTTTTAATGTAATCTTGTAACTTCATTATTCAAGGATCCATATTTTTTTCATTAGTCTTTTTTTTTTTTTTTTTTTTTTTACTAAATTTAAATCTTAAAAAATATATAGAATAATTATTTAAGCATCCCTACCCACTGCAATTGGTGGCCCGCTGAAGCGTACGCAATGCTGGGACATCGTGGGCGCGGGCAGCTGCTGCCTCGTCGCCGAATGTGCCAAGACAGACGCAGCAATATTGATCTAACGGTGAAATACTTGATAATATAATAACCGAGATCTAAGCTATAAATATAATATATATATTATTATTTTATTAGTGGAATGATTTAATCATAATTATATGATATAATTAAGTGATCAAAATTAATATTTACGACAGTAAAAATCGACGTTAATATTTAACTTTTCATTGTTAGAAATATATAATAATAAAATAATATCTAATTGTTACCCAATGTTATAGATTTTTACCGAGCAATAGTTTAGAAAAATTGGTGTTTAATCACTATTTATTTGTGTGACCATATAATATAACAATAACGATTTATTTACCTTCGATACTAAACTTAATAATTTAAAAATTTGTAAATTAACAACCAAGGTACTTGTTGCTATTAAGCTTAATTATGTAAAAATTTATAGGATTAATCAAAAATATAATCTTTGCTAATTAGATTATTATAAAATAATATAACAATAACGATTAAAAGTTAACATTTTTAATAAGCATATAATAAAAACGATCAGTATTTTGTTCGTTAATAAATATATAATAATACAATATATATTACAATTAAAATATATATCAATAAATACAATGTAAAAATATTACATTCAATTTTAAAGACATTCACATACTTGTCCAATTTGTCAAAATAATTATAAAAAATATTTTTAGAGAGAGAGAGAGAGAGAGTGAGTTAGTGAGGACCATGCAAGTGCAGCCCACTGGAGCTTTGGGGGCGCCGATGACTTATTTTGGTCGTTGGGTAAGCTTAGCTAAACAATTTCAGTCCTCTCTCTCTCTCTCTCTCTCTCTCTCTCTCTCTCTCTCTCTCTCTCTCTCTCTCTCTCTCTCTCTCTCTCTCTCTTATTACTTCGTATAATGTAGAAAAAAAAAAAAAAAAAAGTGTGGTGTAGTTGACAGCAGAGAATTAATTTTTTCACGTGTAAGAAGGGTAGGATTCGATTTTACTCATCTCAAATTATTTTTTAAATTTAATTAATAGATATTTTAATTTATATTTAGAAATTTAATAAATTATAATTATAAATTTTGATTCAAAATTTAAATTGAGATTTGGTTGCTTCTTGTGGGAAGATAATGGAGACATTATAATTATTATTAATATATATATTATGCGAGAATAAGATGGTTTATTGTATTATTTATTTATCTTTTTTATGAGTTTTATATTAAAATTATATTTATATGTACTTGTTAAAATTTAGATATTTTTCAATAAAATATAGATATATAAAATTTAAACACTAATGTAAAATTTAAGTTATATTATTGGTATTAATTCTATTTCATATTCATATGTGCATATAGTAGATATACATGCATTACTATTTCAATAATATTCAGAATACGAACTCAATATATTTTCTAATCTAAAAATTTATTCCCTCTTAATCGAAAAAAAAATATTCAGTATTTTATATATTTATCCGCACTCAAATATATATATATATATATATATATATATATATATATATATATATATATATATATATATATATATATATATATATTCACTCTAATCATATCTTCGTTTTAGTGGTATATTAAATAAATGCTGTGACAATTTGATATTTGTACATACCGGAGGTACTGCGGAGTACCTTAATTCCGAATATTGAATGCGGCAGCAACAACTTGCATAATAAAACCTTCATTTAAAGCAAATACTAGTTTTTTTAGGGCTGTTTGGAAATGGGTTAGAATAGAAAATAAAGAATATTCTTTCTGTTCTTCTAAACACATCTGGAATCAAACGGTATAGTTTCTTTCAGTACAATTAGAATAAATTGGAATTATTGTTCTCACTCTTTTCAACCACCATCTTACTTTTTTCTTAAATATTCTCCCACGTCTACCGAGCCACCCTTTTTCACTTCATTATTACATAATGAAGTTACTATTATATAATAAAGTTGAGGGTAAAAAAGTAATTTAACCCAACTAATACTCTTTATTCATCTTATTCCTTATTATCATATCAAATACAAAATCTCTTATCCCTAAAATCTTCTCAAACGCTTTTTTTACACTAGTTCCGTATTTTATACTTATTCCTGAATTAGCTAGTTCTGTCTTAACCCGTTACCAAACGGACCTTAAAGGCTAACTTACAATATATTTACTAGATGGTTTGTTGAATAGTAAAAATTTTAGGGGACCACTATAATTCCAATCGCATATCTTTTCATCCAACTGCTGAAACTTGATAGCACCAATTGTTTGGTGCTTTCAATAGTATTCTAACCGGACTCTATATATAGAATTAGACTAGAATACTATCGATAGCACCAAGTCATTGGTACTATCAAGTTTTTAGTCGTTGGATGAAAAAATATGCGGTTGAGATTATAGTAATCTTCTCAACCACATATCTTTTCATCCAACGGCTAAAAACTTGATAGCACCAATTGTTTGGTGCTATCGATAATATTATAGCCGGACTATATATATATATATATATATATATATATATATATATATATATATATATATATATATATAAAATAGAGGTTATGTATTTTCAAATACTCAAGCCCATACATATAATTTTTTCATAATTAGATTTGTATTGTGATTTATACAATTATATTTTTTTTCGTTATTTTTTAAAATATTTTTACAATAGCACAGATCGCAATACAAATCTATGGTGAAAAATTTACAAATATGAATAAGTTTGTATTTTTTAAAAGTTTATAAGCTCTCTCTCTCTCTCTCTCTCTCTCTCTCTCTCTCTCTCTCTCTCTCTCTCTCTCTCTCTCTCTCTCTCTCTCTCTCTATATATATATATATATATATATATATATATATATATATATATATATATATATATATATAGAGAGAGAGAGAGAGAGAGAGAGAGTAGAGCTAATGATTTTTCAAAAGCATAATTTATTGGTGTTGATAAGTTTTTAGTCTAATGAAATAATGTGCGGTTGGGATAATAGTGAATTTTTTTAATTTAGTTGGTGGTTGGTGAAATAGCATGATCTAAATGATGAAATTAGTTAAAAAAATAAATATAACGGTAGTATAGTAGCCCGACTCTCTCTCTATATATATAACTAGGCTACTATACTAATAATAGCACCAAAGTATTGGTGCAATTAGATTTTGGCCCTTGCATGAAGGGATGAGTGATTAGGATGCTAGGGGACTTATAAAATTTAGTGGATAGTTGAAAAAATAGTATAATCTAATGGATAAAAATAATCAAAAAGATATATCGAACGGCAGAAAACTTAATAAAAAATAAAGATTTTTTAAATTAGTTGGACTATATATATATATATATATATATATATATATATATATATATATATATATATATATATTATTTTCACTTTTTTGAATGTTTTATTTTATTTTTTAAAAAATTTAAAGTTTTAATACTAAACCCAATAGCATTATTATTTTGATGTTATTCCTATCATATAGTCAAGGAATTTACTAATTCTTAGAAATGATGAAAATGTATAATTCTTTTATTTATATTTTAAAGGAATAATTTTATGAAAAAGTTCTCTTAATATTTACTAATTTTGAGATATATCAATAGTTATATAGTTGTATCATAAGTTGTATACACGAACGATCACGAAATAATAACAACACAAGATTAAGTATTATAATTTTAAAATTTGAAGTGGTAAAATAAAATTGAATAAAAGATATAAAGGTAAAATATAAAATCAGATATTTATAAAAAATAATTCTATAATTTAGCCTTTTAAAATATTATTTTATAAATCACTTGTATATTGACAAGTTTATATTATATTTTAAAGCAGTGTACATATATAGTTAGTTAAAATTAATTTTAGCATCATAAATGTTAATATATCAACTAAAAATTCAATTAAATTTGAATTCCACGCCTTTTTTTTAAAATATATCCTCATAGAAAATGCTACTGGTATATCTATATATAGGTTTAAATTTTACACCTAGTACATTTTAAAATTTACAAAAAAAAAATAAATTTTAATTATAAATAGTATAATTAATAAAATAAATAGAAATTCAGAATTTTTTTTATTAGTAAAAAAATATAATATATACGTCTAATTTCGCTCTATGTATATTATTCTTGCAACTTTATTTATTGTGCTATAAATTTATCCGTATATGACAGCGTAGCTATTCATTTTGGGGTCGTTGGTAATGGAACGGAACCGGGAATAGCGGGTTTATCCTCCTTATTCTCCCAAACGCTTCTGGAACCATCTGGTATTGCTTAACCCAGAACAAGAAGAATAGCTGGTATAACAAATCCCATTCTATTATTTTAATATTAAAATTTTTACCATATTATTCTTCTCCCCTATTTTATCTCATCCCAACATATTATTTTAATAAAAACTCTCTCCTCTCTCTCTCTCCTCTCCCCTCCTTTCTCTCTTCCCAATATACTCTCATCATCACAAATCCCTCTCTCTCCTCTCTCTCTTTTTCTTCATCCCATCTCCTTTCTCTCTTCCCAATACACTCTCATCATCACACATTAATATTATAAAATTCTAAATTTTAAAATTTAAATGTTGAAATTTTATGTTTGAAATTTTAAATTTAATTTGAAAAAATAAAATATTAAATTAAATATTATTTTTAAATAATATAATTTAATTATAATTATAATTTTATTTCTATTTTTTAAAGCATTAATCCATTAATTAAAACGAGAAAAATGATTTTAAAAAATTGTAATCACATAATAAAGCTTGAGTGCAAAAATTTACAAATATTTAGCAAATATATGATTTTTCCAAATTTTAAAAAAATTTTATGTTAAAAATTAATTATTTAAAATTAATATTATAAAATTGTAAATCTTAAAATTAAAATGTTGAAATTTTATATTTTAAATTTAAATTTTAAGTTGAAAAAATTAAATATTAAATTAAATGTATTATTTTTAAATAATACATTTTAATTATGATTATAATTTTACTTTTATTTTTTTAAACCATTAATCCATTAATTTAAACGAGAAAAACGAGTTTAGAACATTTTAATGACATAATAAAGCTCGTGGGCAAAAATTTACAAATATTTAGCAAATATACGAATTTTGCGAAATTTAAAAAAATTTTATGTTAAAAATTAATTATTTAAAATTAATATTATAAAATTGTAAATCTTAAAATTAAAATGTTGAAATTTTATATTTTAAATTTAAATTTTAAGTTGAAAAAATTAAATATTAAATTAAATGTATTATTTTTAAATAATACATTTTAATTACGATAATAATTTTACTTTTATTTTTTTAAACCATTAATCAATTAATTAAAACGAACAAATTAATTTTTAACAACTTTTATCACATATTAACTCTTGGGGGCAAAAAGGTAATTTATCCATCTTATCCTCTTTATCCCTCTTATTCCTTTTCGCTCCCGGTTTAGCCAATTCCAGCTTAACCCGATTCCAAACGCACCCTTTGGGTATATATAACTATATAAGTATACACCCTTTAGGAGTGTATATAAAGGATGTATATCTTACATCCCACTCCATTCTGTTATGTGGTGAATTTCACTCGTTGCTCGATGTGATGAGTAGGATCGGATATAGGATGTACACCTCTAAAGGGGTGTACCTAGCATCTCTCAATTCGAATATTAATATAAAAAATAAAAATTCGACTGATTTGAATTTGGATATGAATTTTAATTGTACTCTATTCGATCCGAATTCGAATTAATTTTACGTTATATAATATTTATTAATATAAATATTTAATATTATATTTAAATTTATATTTTAAATATATTTTGAAATATTATAATAATAATAATAATAATTGTTTCGAATTTGAATTTTCAGATTCGAATTGAGATTCGAATTTTAAATTTTTAGTTGAATTCGAATTTGAATATGAATTTTTAAAATCCGTCAGATTCGAATTCGGATTTAGTAGTCGAGTTCGGATTCAGATTAGAATTTTTAAAAATCCGCTAACAATAAACTTTGTGTCTTCTTTGGCGTCAGATCAGTTTACGTGGCACATTAGTTAACAATGGCATAAATACAAAATTAAAAAATAAATTTAACTGAAAAATTAAAATTTAAATTTTAAATACTAATTATTTATTTTTTTAGTCATTTGCACTAAGGAGGGTCGGTAGTACAAGACGATTATTCATGCATCTCTGTTGCATCTAAGTTACCGACAAAAAAAATAAAATAATAATAATAAGTACTTCAACTGTTTAATAATTTATTTATTTATTTATTTATTTGGGCTTTACAAACCTAATTGTACACGTTTCTACGTGCTCCCCAGGACCCATCATATGTGAGCACCGATTCAATGGATGCAGGCTTGTGGCAGATCATTTTGTCACTACTTAGACATCCCGCATGCAAGAATATTCTTTTTTTTTTTATTTTATTTTAATAATTTTATATAGTTCAGGAATGTTCATAGTTTGTTCTCGAAAGGAAAATTTGATTTAATTTATATAATTTTTTATTCTGCTGCTCCTCATCGTTTGATTCAGTCTAGTAAATTATGAAATTCAAAACTGAAATTCTCGAAAGGAAAGACGATCATTGAGACTTATACTTAACTGCGATATGTAGAATGAACCTTCCCTAATGTTCTAGCCCACTCTTGGAGACAATGTTCTACAACTTTCTCCATTAGTGCTTAGCCCTCAACAAACTTACTATCAACCTTCAATACCTTGCTCTACAGCATCTACAAGAATTGAAAATCACCATTATATGATTCAGTGCTTCAACAACAAAAAATTACAAAGTTCATTAATTATCCATCAATTTACAAACAGAAACCAAAGGGATGCTTCTATGCCACAATCTAGATAACTGAACAAGCATTTGTTCCTTGTTTAACCATCCGCTTTTTTCAAAATGCGACTCCAAGATAAACTTCTGGAGGTGTCGCTCAAGTATATTATTACCTGATTGATTCTATGGAAATTTACGGTCGGCTAAAGATTCTAACAATCAAACTTGACGGTCTGTGTCTGTGTGGACGGTAGTAGGCTCCTTAGATCAGTGGCAGGATTCTTGCAAACGCGGAACCTGCAAGAGGAAGACTAAATTTGTAAGAAGAGAGCAGCAACAATTTAAAATAAGAAACCCTTTTAAGCAGCCACCAATATGCTATGCTAGGAGGCACACAAAAATATTCCTGTGACTTCTGTAGCATCATTTGCAAATCCTACCACTAATCTCGCCCACTAATTCCTTCTCTCTTAATGTCAATCATTCACCTCAGCCTTCGATATCCACACTGTTCACCTCTGTAACTTTAATTTGTCTGAAAGAAGCAATCTCTTCCACAATGATACGAAAGTAATAGGGTGCTTTTGTTCCTGAAAAGTATTTGTTCTTTCTTAGATAAAAAATTTAGAATAAACTGATTCAGTTCCAAGGGAACAGGCTAGAAGATGAATCAGAAGTCCTCAAAAATTTAAATCAATTAACCTCAGCATTCTAAAGGCGTAATATAAAACTTGCGATAAAATTTTTAGATTCTCAACGAATTACTCTGAGATATTCACATATTGCCCAAGGTAGATAGTTGAAGTATGACTTAAACAAAGGATTGTTAAAATGTAAAGCCGTATTAAGATCAAAGTTCAATCTGAATGAAACAAATAACAAAATTAAATAAAATCAATTAGTTATTCAGAACAAAACCAGGTTTACAGATGTTACACATACCTCTACAACAGATGCAATTTTGTTCCTCTTTTTATGAAAAAATCAACTAAAAAACAATCATGCTCTCTCAAACTTGGATGCAGTCATCAAAAAGCTTGAATTGAAAATCTACATGCATCTACATGCTTTATTATTCTTCATTTATTCAAAACTGCGTTGTTACTGGGCAATAGATGTTACTAGCTTTGGAGTCATAATAGTAGCAATTGTTGGCATATTATTTTCTTTAGAGCATCAATCAACCACCACCTAGGCAAATAAAACTGATTATGAAGATAAAATTACAATCACACTTGTTACGATCACTTTCACCTCTCCTCTGTGTGCCATGGTCAAATCAACAAATCTCTTAGCAATGCGCTCAACAAATCTCAGCCCACCGTTATCCGCTAACACAACTTTACAAAATAGGAACAAAATGAAATCAGAAATTAGAAGTTTATTTATTACCGAAATACAAAAAGAATACGCACTATCGTATTGATCATAAAAGAAGGACGTGTAAACATCATGCAAGTTACTAGATAACCAGTGGCTCTTGCTTTTCATGCAAAAGTTGAAACTTATCATACTTGTACTAAGATGCAATTTTACATCAAACTAGTTGATTAAGCTGGGCTTGGGCTGTTACTTCGGTCATAGTCGAGGAGTCTAGTGTTTATTTTGTGGAAAAATGTCGGCTATATACTAAATGGAGCATTTAAGGTTTCATATTTGAAAGTCAGAGAGCTTTGCTCGTAATTTCGACACCAATTTGTCTAACTCATATTCTCAAATGCTAAAATTGGCCGGCCTGGTACTGAATGAGAGTCACTAGCTAACACAATTCTTTTTGTAATTTCTGCATTGTTTCTAAATGGTGGATTAAAAAAAAAAAAGACAAAAAAAAGAAAAAAGAAGGATCTATGGACAAACTAAATTAAACATTAAATATTTTAGTTCATCACAACAACGACTGCAGCTACCAACTCAAAAACTAACCATAAGTAGACCATAAAATATAACAAAAAAAAAAAAAAAGAAGAAGAAAAAAAGGCACAGAAATGAAGATCACCATCGGGGCACAACATCCAATCCTCCCAGCAGTTCCCATTCTCGAAGCCCTAAAGCAACAAAAGCAATGAGTCAATACAAAAAACGCGTTACTATGAAAAACCATCACTGATCACTCGTAGGCCGAACAAAATTGATTCAAGACGGAGCAACTCACTTCAGCAAAGGCTAGGACAGAACCATGCCGACTTCTTCCAATCCAGTTGGCTGTCGTAGTAGCACGGAATCATCTCTCTACTACCATCTTTCTTATCGAACACCGCCACTTCATAGTCACCGAAATAGAAGTTATCGAGTTCGAAGAACGGCCCGTCGTAATAGATGCAGTTCGCCCTGCAGCCGGAGAAATCGCTCGCCTTCACCGACATGCTATGGTTTCCGCACAAGAACAGCGCCCGATCGCCCATGTCGCTACCCCAATCCCACTTGGGCTCCTCCGCATTGACGTCGCACCGCCACACGTCGAAGTGATCCTTCCAGCCGGTCATGAAGCGTCCGTCTTCGTTGCCTCCGTATCTTTTGACTAAGAGCACGTTCCCTGCAGACTCCACTAGATAGAACTGGATGTCGCAGATCCACCTTGAGCACAGGATTGAATAAGCCTCAGAATAGTACCGTCTGTCCAAGATCTGCTCGAAGGAGGCAATTACAGTAGCCTTAACCTGTGACGCAAAGGGGTCGCATACGGCCATCGTCTCGCCATCGGTAGCGTAGAACTTGTTGCCACAGCAAGTCATGGAGCGCACCCTGTTGCAGAATGTTGTGTCGACGACCGTCCACTCGGCGTCGCCCGGACGGCAGAATGCGAGCTTCCAGGTACTGTAGAGGGCGACCATGATAACGCAGCGGGATGAGGGCGATGCGGCGGGGTTGGCCGACATGACGGCAGATATGATGAACTGGTCGCGCATCTGCTCGCAGCTCATGCGGCGTCTTTGGCGGCGACCGTGTAGTACTCCGTACTCCTTTTCGGGCCTTCTATCGTCATACCCGAAGACGAGGCCGGGGAAGGCGGTGAGAGGGGGGAGGGGGATGCGGGCCCGAGTGAGGGGGTTGAAGAGGTAGAGGTTGGGAGAGGTGCGGATGATGAGGATCCAGCCGTGGATGAAGGGTAAGCAGCGGGATTCGTCGAAGTTGTGGTTGGGGGGGAGGGGGAGGCGGTGGATTTTCCGATCGGGAAGGCTGAAGAATCTGCGTTGGTCGTTGCTGCCGCCTCTGCCGTTGCATGAGAATTCCGAAGGGAACATCAGCCACGGGAGGTGAGGGGGGAGGTCGGCAGGCTTTGCGGCGGAGCGCCACGACGAGCAGACGCAGCGGAAGCGGACGAAGTCGGCGATGGTGGGGAGCTTCCGAGCAATTAGTTGCAGGGGAAGAAATGGAAGATAGGACCAGTCCAGGGAGATTTTGGGATTGGATCGACGAGTCGTGGGGGAGGACGACATTGCTTTCGTCGGAAGGTTTGGGGGGTTTCGCGGTCTTGGGAGGAGAGGGTGTTAAATAGTTCGCCCGTCTCCCTCTGTTCGAATTTCAAAAATCTGGCGCGAAATTCTTGGAGGGAAGTCAAAAATTAATCCTCTAGTTTCACAAGATGCATTTCTACCTTCAAAACAGCCCAGGCGAAAATTAAGAAGACAGTACTTAAGTTCAGACAGAAAACCAAAGCTTTCATTGTCCATCATAAAACTATAACATATGCCCAGATAAATAGTCTTCCCCTAACCTTAGTTTTTACTTCAGTCGGCTTTGTCTGGGTAGAAAAGTTCCTCGAACCATGCAAGAAGAATATTCTGAGAAATCAGATCTTGCAAAACAAATGGATATTAAAAATTAATAAATCAATCAATAGATAACAACAGGCATATCTAAGAAACAATCCAAGACGATTGATATTTTCTAAAAAAAAAGAAGAAAAAGAAATCATAATAATAAGCATGACATTGCACGTAGCCCTCTCAAAACCAAAACCTCTCAACTTCATCAGCCCAACAAATCTGGTTTGAGCAGGAAACAGATTGATTCCATACGTATTTCAATAAAAGACGTCGGCACTGTAACAAAGATTAATCCAATCATTGCTGATCCAGAAATGTTAATAGAGAAAAGTAATTGTAAAAGAAACATCCGGACTTCATCATTCCTACTAATATTAATTCAACAACTTTCTCATTTATAAAAAAAGCTAAAAATGTTCATTTCACTAACATCAAATCCAACCATTGTTGATCCCGCAACATCGAAAGGAAACAACACTATTGCAATCCGAGCATCATCACGACTACAAATTTGTTCAAGAAATTTCTCACCAAAAATATTTAAAAAGCTTTACTAAAATAAAACACCGAAGTTGCCGCAGAGATTAAGAACTAGAACGAATCCACTCAATTTCGATTCAGAAACAACAAAATACAAAGCCGTTAATGCTGTAGATCATCGACATTTTTAGGTTTTTTAGTGGGAAAGTAGTGATCGAACTGAATTCGTAGGGTTTGTGAAGTGGATAGATTTCTATTTTTGAGAGTTGAATCCAACTTCAGAAATTGAGTTGAATATAAAATATTATCGATAGCACCAAGTAATTTGTGCTATCAAGTTTTTAACTCTTAAATGAAAGTATGTATGATTGAAATTATAGTGGCTCCCTAAAATTTTCACTATTCAACCAATCATCTACTAAACCCTAGGAGACCACTATCATTCTAACCGCACATCTTTTAATCCAAAGACTAAAAATTTGGTAGCACCAATCACTTGGTGCTATCAATAGTATTCCGTCCTAATATATATTATATATATATATATATATATATATATATATATATTATTCTCTCGTTTTCGTTTGGATTGAAAGAAAAGAAGAGAAAATTGGTTTTTCTTAATAAAATGCATTCTCTACTTAGAAAACTATTGAACCAATAGCATTCTAATCAGCACCCCAATACGCAAAATTTAATTTACTCCCTCCTTCATCGGTGCGAACTACGTGATAACCAAAATCTTAAAAGTAAAACAAAGGGTACTGCTAATCATTATTTGCTTACCCGCACTAATAGTCGAGTAGCCAATGAAAAGTTAATGATGCTAAATACAATACTGCTGCAGGGCACTCGAGAGTGTAAGCTGCTATGTCCTACTGTATCGTCATGACACAAACAGAACGACTTATGTAAGTACAAAGGGTCGGAATATTAACCATTCGTAAATACAAAGATTAAAGAGACCTGACGCATTTAACTTGTCAACATCTTAGCACATGACATCTATCTCGACGACGACGACGAAGCTGCTACAGCTGATACCATGCTATCTATCCCGCAAATGTTGCGTCCCCTGCAAAGTCGATAGTAGCCGTTTTCTCCCCAGTGCTTTCCCCACGAGTTCTTTATGATCCAATACGGCTTGTATCCGAGACTTAGGATTGAAAATCCTCTAGACCCATAACCGACGAGAAGCACACCATGGTTCACCCACTTCTTCGGGCATATCAATGGGCAGGACACCCCTCGGATATAAGTCTGCATGAAAGCCGCATTCAAACCAACTGCAAATTTTCCATCAATCGATCACATTAGAACAATAACCAAATTAAAATTTAGAACAATCCGGTGTCGATCTTTGCGGTTTAAACCTGCGAGAGGTCCGCGGTGGACGAGATTAGCCATGATTTGATCCTCGTCAAGAGGTATGTTGGTGAAGTTTGTGATGCGAACGGCGATCTTGTCTTTGTCGAACTTGCACTCCCCTTGCTTTCCAGTGTAAGGGTAAGATCTCTCCTCTTCCAGCCCACCGGATTGCATCAGGTAGTGGTAAGCATTCGTCATGAGCCCGCCGTTGCACCCGTTGTTGCACTCATCTTTCTCCACAGCATCGCACTTACGTAGGCATAAAAAGGAATGATCAGAAGAAATTCCACAAATTGATTGTATTTTAGCGGATAATTAATTAATTGAAGGTAAAAGAGGATTAGCATTCGAGAATAGAGATGCATGCATGTTGGGATCGATTATATTACTGTATGGTCACAGTCAACAAGCTGCTGCTCACTGAGGCTCAGAAGCTTCCCGGTCGTTGCAAAGTTCGCGCCTTCGACTGCTCCGGTTGTGCTAAATGCCCAGCACGATCCACACGCACCCTGCATTTACAAGATCAAGCCGAGAGGTTCAAAACGACATGCACCCATGCATCTTCGCCAAAAATAAATTACACGTACGATCGTTATAAGGGGCGACAAATTTTTCTTAATAAGTTAGCTTAGGCTAATTAAGCCATGTTTGATCGGGCTTTCCAAATTGAATCTATAGATCTGAAATCGATCTACCGAACCGAATTAACCCAAACGGTTCGATTCAACCGGTTCAGTTTATGTTGAAAACCTAGCTCTCACCTGCGTCTTAACGTCCGTGACAGCTCCCTTAACCCTCCAATCGAAGCTCGAGGGGAGCCCCACCACGTCCATCTCCGCCGCGATCGGGTACTCCGAGGCGGCGGCGCCGTGCCAGTACCCCTTCCTCTCCTTCGGCGCGAGGCCCGTGAACCGCGCCTCGAACTCCTCCTCGGTGAGGTCGGAGAAGGGCGTGATCCCGTGCTCCGCGGTGGGGTCCAGGATCTGGTGCGCCGCGGCGCGGGCCATGTTTCGCGCGAACACCCCCAGCCGGTGAGCGTATTCCCCCCGGTCCCCGTATTCCTTCCCGTACCTGCGCACGAACGCCTCGAACTCCGCCTCGGGGCTCCCTAGGGCTGACGTCACCTGCCTGATCCTGGGGCCCACCATCTCCTCCTCCGTCCCGTAAGATGCACTCCCGGCACGCATTAAGAGAAGGAGGAGGAGGAAGAGCGCAGCGACGGGTAACGAGCTCCGGAATTTTCCTTCCATGTTACAGTCGCATTCCTCGTTTCCACTTTACTGGTGTTGATATTATTATAATAGAAGATGGGGGATTCAGTAATTTTTCACATAAAATTACGAATATATGTATGCGTATATATAATATATAGTACTAGTTTAATACCCGCGCTTCGCTGCGGAAATTATAATTTAATTAAAAATTAAATATTAAGTTAATTAAGTATTAAGTAAGTATTTTAAAAATAATTCATTACTTTGAAATAATTAAAAAGAAAAAGAAAACAATGTTATAAAATAAACAAATCTATCGAAAAGAGTAGGCAGCAAAGTGATCATTAGCATATATTTAATGTATAGATTCGAACTCGAAAATTAATGTTCTTTTTTTTTTTAGAGTAATATTATTTATCAAAAGGGACAATTAAAGAAAAGAGTTGATATATAAAAGGAGAATGATATGACAGAGATAGGGGGGTGGGGGATTCGAAAGGGTAAGCGGTAGAATCATCATTAGTATATATTTAATGTATGGATTCGGGCTTGGAGATTATGCCGCATAGTAAACAGTAATACTATTGATTATATACTGTAAAATAAAAGGAATAATTAAAGAAAAGCGTTAATATATAAAAGGAAAAAGGAGATCAAAGAGAGAGAGGGGGTGGATGATTGGAAAGGTAGTGGCAGCGTTATTATTAGTATATATTTAATGTATGGATTTGAGCTCGGAGATCATATCGCATAGTATTAAATTTTTTTTTTTGAATCGGAAATTTTGTTCAAATTTTATTTCAGTTTTTTCCCTTTTTTTTTCCTTTACAAATATATATAGAGAGAAAATGTTGGAAAAAAAAAAAAATAAAAAGATAGAAGAAAAAAATATAAGATGGAATGACAACAAAATAAAAATTTTAAAAGAAATAAAGTACATAAAAAATTAAAAAATAAAAGTACATAAATACATTCCCCTTCACTATCTTTTTAGTTGAATGCATGCATGTAACAGAGTATTTAAATAAAGTAATTAAAAAGTAAAATAATAACAGAGTATTTATTCAGGAAAGGAAATTTCTGTATGATAATAGAAAAATGATATATATAAACAGAAATAGAAGAATATTAGATGGAATAATAACAAAAAATATAATTTAAAATAAATTATATAATTATAAAATAAATTAAAAAAAAAATATAAAATACAAATGATAAATTTCAAAAATATTGCATAATATAAAGAGAAATGAGAGAGAAATAAATTAGAAAATTAAAACAATAGTTAAATTTGCTATCTCATTTAAAATTTGTTATATATAAAGAGAAGGGATAAAGGTAGAAAAATATAAAAGAAAAAAAAAAATATATATATATATATACAAAAAATAAAAGAATATAAGATGGAATGACAATAATAAGGATAAACCAGTAGGGTCGAAAATGATAATTTTTTTTTAATCCAAAATATTTCAAATAAAAAAAATATATATTTAAAAAGATAATCATGATATACTTATTTTATGGGTATTTATAAAATTTTAAACCTTTTGAAGAATACCTATAAAATTAACTCTAGAATTTCTTATATAATAAAATTAAAATTAATATTTAAATATTATAATATGTTTAACTCTAATATTTTGTAAATAATTTTATAGTAATTAACAAAATTCACTAATAAGAAACTAATTTGTGAACAATATAGGGAATTATCCATATATTTTTTCTTTTGAATCGAAAATTTTTCTTCAAATTTTATTTACGTTTTTTTCCCTTTTTTTTCTTCTTTACAAATATAGTTTTTCGTAATATGTGCTTCCACGAAATCTCCCATACGAATATGAATCTCACCTGTTCATTCGTCCTCTCTATTCACCTCGTTACTTCGATTTCTCGAATCGGTACCTTACATTATTCTACATTGTTTAAATGTTATTTAAAACCTCCGCGTAACTCCATTGTAATGAAGCGGTGGTGTGTTTTTCTCATTATTTTTCTGATCTCATTTTTGTTCACATTTTCTCTTAATGTGATTTTTCCTTTTAATTTGAAGAAATTTTAGGGTATTGTTGATTGATTATGGTGCTGATTTTTTTCTTGGTAATAATATCGCGAGATTGCTGCAAGAAAGAGTGAAGCAATTGCATTTTCTTGCACTAAACCCGAAGAAAACCCTTTTTTGTTTGTTAGGTAAATGGTATTAAAATTTTAAAAAAAAAATTTTAACTCTAATATTTTTTTAAATAATTTTATAATAATTTACGAAGTTGACCAATGAAAAAGTAATTTGTAAAGAGTATAGGAGCTATCCATATATTTTTTTTTTGAATCGAAAATTTTTGTTCAAATTTTATTTAATTTTTTCCCTTTTTTTTTAATCTGTAGAAATATAGCTTTTCGTAATATTTGCTTCCACAAAACCTCCCACTACGAAATAAATCTCACCCGTTCGTTCCCTCTCGCTCTTCGCTTTGTCGCTTTGATTCCTCGAATCCGTATCTTACACTATTCTAAATTCTCTAAACCTGATTTAAAATCCCACGTAACTCCATAGTAATGAGGCAGTGGTGGGTTTTTCTCATTATTCTCTCTTAATGTGATTTTACCTTTTAATTTGAAGGAAATTTTAGGGCATTGTTGATTGATTATGGTGTTCATTTTTTTCTTGGTAATAATCTCGCAAGATTACTGCAAGAAAGAGTGAAGCAATTGCATTTTCTTGCTCTATATCTCAAGAAAACCCTTTTTGTTTGTTAGGTAAATGGTATTATAAGAATAGTTAAATTTAAAAGAATAGTTAAATTTGCTATGTTATTCAAAATTTTTATATATAAAGAGAAAGGATAAAGTTAGAAAAATATAAAAGAAAGACAAATATATATATATATATATATATATATATATATATATATATATATATATATATATATATATATATATATATATATATATAATATATATAAATAAAAGAATATAAGATGGAATGACAACAAAATAGATAATTTAAAGAAACTATATAAAGAATATAAGATGGAATGACAACAAAATAGATAATTTAAAGAAATTATATAAAGAATATAAGATGGAATGACAACAAAATAAATAATTTAAAGAAATTATATAACAACAAAATAAAATAATAACAAAATATTTATTTATAAAGAAAATTTTATACATTTTTGTATACTTTGATCGTGACTCTAATTATAAATTTAATTTACACTTAATTTTATAATAATTTACGAAGTTGACCAATGAAAAAGTAATTTGTAATTTAATTTTTTTCTCCTTTTTTTAGTCTTTAGAAATATAGCTTTTCGTAATATTTGCTTCCACAAAACCTCCCACTACGAAATAAATCTCACCCGTTCGTTCCCCCTCGCTCTTCGCCTTGTCGCTTTGATTCCTCGAATCCGTATCTTACACTATTCTAAATTCTCTAAACCTTATTTAAATTCTGCGTAACTCCATAGTAATGAGGCAGTGGTGGTGTGTTTTTCTCATTATTCTCTCTTAATGTGATTTTACCTTTTAATTTGAAGGAAATTTTAGGGGATTGTTGATTGATTATGGTGTTAATTTTTTTCTTGGTAATAATCTCGCGAGATTACTGCAAGAAAGAGTGAAGCAATTGCATTTTCTTGCTCTATATCTCAAGAAAACCCTTTTTGTTTGTTAGGTAAATGGTATTAAAAGAATAGTTAAATTTAATATATATATATATATATATATAAAATAAAAGAATATAAGATGGAATGACAACAAAATAGATAATTTAAAGAAACTATATAAAGAATATAAGATGCAATGACAACAAAATAGATAATTTAAAGAAATTATATAAAGAATATAAGATGGAATGACAACAAAATAAATAATTTAAAGAAATTATATAACGACAAAATAAAATAATAACAAAATATTTATTTATAAAGAAAATTTTACACATTTTTGTATACTTTGATCGTCACTCTAATTATAAATTTAATTTACACTTAATAATAATTCATTTTTACCCTCAAAGAATAATACATTATATAAAATAACAAAATATATATGGTAAAAATATATTTCGTTTGTTTATGTAAGATAAATTATTGTGCATAGATCATAATAACTGACATATATTTTATGTAATTTTATCTCAATATATTCCAAAACTTCTATTAAAGATCAAAATAAGTATATGTACCAATATATAATACTTATTTGTAAATTGAAATATTAATCTTAGAAAACCTTGTATATAAGATATTTATTTATTTCTGCAAAATCAATACAGAATATAATTTCTGCAAAATCAATACAGAAATATTAATCTTAGAAAACCTCATTACTTCGATTTCTCAAATCCGTACCTTACATTATTCTAAATTGTTTAAATGTTATTTAAAACCCCGCGTAACTCCATTGTAATGAAGCGGTGGTGTGTTTTTCTCATTATTTTTCTCGATCTCATTCTTGTTCACATTTTCTCTTAATGTGATTTTTCCTTTTAATTTGAAGGAAATTTTAGGGTATTCTTGATTGATTATGGTGCTGAGATTGCTGCAAGAAAGAGTGAAGCAATTGCATTTTCTTGCACTAAACCCCAAGAAAATCCTTTTTGTTTGTTAGGTAAATGGTATGATCAATGAAAAAGTAATTTGTAAAGAGTATAGGAGCTATCCATATATTTTTTTTTTGAATCGAAATTTTTTTTTCAAATTTTATTTAATTTTTTTCCCCTTTTTTTTAATCTTTAGAAATATAGCTTTTCGTAAAATTTGCTTCCACAAAACCTCCCACTACGAAATAAATCTCACCCGTTCGTTCCCCCTCGCTCTTCGCCTTGTCGCTTTGATTCCTCGAATCCGTATCTTACACTATTCTAAATTCTCTAAACCTTATTTAAAATCCTGCGTAACTCCATAGTAATGAGGCAGTGGTGAGTTTTTCTCATTATTCTCTCTTAATGTGATTTTACCTTTTAATTTGAAGGAAATTTTAGGGCATTGTTGATTGATTATGGTGAAGCAATTGCATTTTCTTGCTCTATATCTCAAGAAAACCCTTTTTGTTTGTTAGGTAAATGGTATTAAAAGAATAGTTAAATTTGGTATGTTATTCAAAATTTTTATATATAAAGAGAAAGGATAAAGTTAGAAAAATATAAAAGAAAGAATATATATATATAAATAAAAGAATATAAGATGGAATGACAACAAAATAGATAATTTAAAGAAATTATATAAAGAATATAAGATGGAATGACAACAAAATAGATAATTTAAAGAAATTATATAAAGAATATAAGATGGAATGACAACAAATAAATAATTGAAAGAAATTATATAACGACAAAATAAAATAATAACAAAATATTTATTTATAAAGAAAATTTTACACATTTTTGTATACTTTGATCGTCACTCTAATTATAAATTTAATTTACGCTTAATAATAATTCATTTTTACCTTTAAAGAATAATACATTAATAACAAAATATATATGGTAAAAATATATTTCGTTTGTTTATGTAAGATAAATTATTGTGCATAGATCATAATAACTGACATATATTTTAGGTCATTTTATCTCAATATATTCCAAAATTTCTATTAAAGATCAAAATAAGTATATGTACCAATATATAATACTTGTTTGTAAATTGAAATATTAATTTTAGAAAACCTTGTATATAAGATATTTATTTATTTCTGCAAAATCAATACAGAATATAATTTGAGAGTTCCATACCCATCCTATATTGAGCCACGTCACTATTTGTCTTCATATTGAGCTACGTTGATTATTAAAAAATGAGCTCCCGATCTGACATGTCATCGTGTCATGCGTTTTCCTGACATGTCGTGATGTTATGCATTGGGTGAGGTGTTATACATTGAATGATGTGGTTTATTTTTATTTCCCATGCTGGTGACTCATTGGTTTCGCCTACGCCGATTCCCTAAGCGGGTGACCGGTCCCCATGTGCCTCGGTCCCCCCGCCCCCGCCCCTCTCTCTCTCTCTCTCTCTCTCTCTCTCTCTCGTTCTCGAACCGGTCCCCATGTACCTCGGTTTTCTCTCTCTCTCTCTCTCTCTCTCTCTCTCTCTCTCTCCCGAAAGGTCCCCCTTGGTTACTGCTATCTTTCTCTGTCTTTCTTCTGCCACACCTACCCCCTCTCTCTCTCTCTCTTTATATATATATATATATATATATATATATATATATATATATATGTATAACTTTCATATGGTAAAAATGTATGAGAAAACTTTAACAATTTTTTATTTAATAAATATTATTTTTGTTAACTTATTTTTTAATAAAAAAAATCTAACATACAAATGATAAATTTGATAATATTCCATAATATAAAGAAAAATGAGAGAGAAATAAATTATGAAATTAAAAGAATAGTTAAATTTGCTATATTATTCAAAATTTTTATATATAAAGAGAAAGGGTAAAGTTAGAAAAATATAAAACAAATAAAAAAATATGTATATATATAAATAATAAAAGAATATAAGATGGAATGACAACAAAATAGATAATTTAAAGAAATTATATAAAGAATATAAGATGGAATGACAACAAAATAGATAATTTTAAGAAATTATGTAATGACAAAATAAAATAGTAACAAAATATTTATTTCTAAAGAAATTTTATACATTTTTGTATACTTTGATCGTCACTCTAATTATAAATTTAATTTACACTTAATAATAATTCATTTTTACCCTCAAAGAATAATACATTATATAGAATAACAAAATATATATGGTAAAAATATATTTCGTTTGTTTATGTAAGATAAATGATTGTACATAGATCATAATAACTGCCATATATTTTATGTAGTTTTATCTCAATATATGTACCAATATATAATACCTGTTTGTAAATTTGGACAAAACATTAATACTTGTTTCTAAATTTTGAAATATATTACATAAAATATCGACGGACCGACGGAAAACGACGGCGCATGAACGTCACGACACTGCACGGAGAAGGAAGGTCGTGTGGCGTACCTTCATCAACTACACGACATATAGTTTAGAAATAATAGATTACATTTCAAACTTAGGAAAATGTTATATTTAACAAAATAAACTGCATGTAAGAAAAGTAATAATTCTTTATGTCTTCTGGTTGTTGGTAACTCTTGATTTCTGCTTTTCATCAGAGGAATCTGCTGCATCAAACCTACAATTTAATAATAATTTAATATTAAAAATCAAAAATCAATTATTATAAAATATATAACGATTAGATATCTTACGTAAGTCGAAGCTTCTTTCGATGCTGTCTTTCAGATATATTATAAACAAATTGCCCTGAACTGGTAAGAAAAATATTTCGCAAAGTTAAAAAAAAATAGGAAATAAATATATATTTTTTATACTAATTTATGAGAAATATGTATTAATATAGAGTGATAGTGATAATACCTGGATGAAATTTCTGTATCGGGTGATATGTCCATAAATAGATCTCTGTTGATTTGTTTTTTGGTAATGGGTGACTGCTCTTCTTCTTCACATTTTGTTAATAAATTTTGAACCACAGAAGACTTTTCTTTTGTATTACAATTTACAGGGAAAATTTTTACCACTTTAAAAGTTTGCCCGTTTGATTTAAATCTCTGTGTGTCTGGTGTAATTTGAAAGATATGCTTCTGTCCAATAATAGCTTTGATCACAGGAGGAAGCATAAATTGATCGGAACCAGGTGAGGCTGCTAAAATATTAGCTGGAATACAAATAAGATCTTGTGCTGATTTCCCAAATATAGTGAAATTCGTAGAACCACTTGAATCTTCAACGACAGTATTTAGTTTGTACCTTTTGAACATAAATATAATAGCAATATGAATTAATAAAATATATATGTAACATGATAATTTAATTTTGATCAAATTATAATTACTATAAAATGGGAAATAGTTATTACCATGGTATGGGGCTTTGTTCATTTTCCGTACAATTGGAGCATAAGAAAATATCGCCATATATTTTCACAGATGCTTTGCATTTAGCACATGCTTTATACCACCAACCAAATAATGTATCAAATTCAATAATTTTCGCTTCACATGTGAACTTCATATTCTATCAATTATAACAAAAACACAAAATTTTATATAAGTAAAAAAAGACAAAACGGAAATAAAACCAATAAATATTTGATATTCTATAAATAATTTTACCTGAACAGTAGAAAGATCTAGTTGTAAGAGCTCAGCAATGTTTTTTCGATTTGAATACATTTCTTCCTGTGGACTAATAAGCTGCTCATCACTTTTGTTGATTCGCTCAATCGATTTATTTATAACTTGTAAACTGCATGTGGTAATTCATAGATAAGCAAATAGTACTAATTGGACATATTAATTTTTACATAACACTAATTAAAGGATAGATCATCAAACCTTTGTAACATTTGAATAACTTCAGAAATTTCCAAATCAAGATAAATCTTTGAAGCTGAACAGGACGATAGATAAACATTTCCTATATATATATAGAGTAATATATAGATTAGTCTTACTTATATATATATTAATTATTTATTAGTTTAGAAATATAAGTGTAAACCTTTAAATGAACGAACAGTCATTCCAGCAAGCACTAATACCACTGGCTTATTCCCTTGTTTTTCTTTTTCTAAAATGTAAGCGTCATCAAAGTCCAAAGCAAACTTATCCCATAATGTAACGGATAAATCATTTCTCCTGTAAAAAAATAAGAAGAAATTTTTAGATAATATAACTGAATATATATATATATATATATATATATATATATATATATATATATATATATATATATATATATATATATATATATATATATATATATATATATAAGTTACTTTTATAAAATTTTTGTAAATATAGGATTCAAAACAACTTACTCTAAATCTTGGATTTGTAAATTTCTCATGGGTGTAAGAATTTGGCCTACATATTTCTGTGTGATATCACTGATAGATGTAAGCTGTCCCAAAACATCTTCAAAATATAAAGAATATTAACATTATCATATTAAAAATTTAATAGTACAATTGTTTTTTTTTTTATGAAAGAAATATATAATTATGTAAGTACGTAATACCTGTGAGAACAGCATCAGTGTAGCTTTGTTTTTCAACATCAGGAAAGTTTATAAAATTAAAGCTATATAATGGCAATTTCTCGTTATCTTCTTCGAGCGGGATTAGACATGTCCATTTATTAATTTGAACCATGTAAGGACGATCAACAGCTGCATATCTTTTCTTATTTGGAAGAACATTGAATTTTTCTATTAGATACACACATCCTTCAGTTATTCGACATCTAAGTTCTTCTGCATCTTGCTTTCGAATTGTTCCTTGTAAAGAATATCCCTAGTAAGAATCACAATAAGACAATAATAGTATTATTTTTTACAAAAAATAGAAATATAATATAAATAAGAAAAATAAAATAGTAGCCTATAATAAAATCTAATGATTATTACCTTTTCGTCAACCAAAAGACAATCAAGACTAAATATTTCTCCTTTCAAAAATGGCGCACTCGATTCCCATATTCGACATACCCTTGCTTTGATCTTGCAATTTTGCCGTTGTAATGATAATTCCGATAATAACATGTATTCCATCACTATATTAAAACTGTAAGTCAACGAATTGAATATTATATCCAATATGTAGTAACATAATATTACAAATCTTCAAATATTTCATGGTAAACAATATTTCTTGTATATCCTTCAGGTATTTTATCTTTATTTTTTATAAAGATTCGCAATCCTTCTCTGGAAGTAACTCTCGAAATTGCTACATAAAGTTGACCATGAGAGAAAACTGGTTGAGATAAGTAAATCCCAACTTTCTGCAATGTTTGCCCCTGACTTTTATTAATTGTCATTGCATAACTTAGCCGTATTGGAAACTGACGCCTTTTCAAAATAAATGGCCATTTTGAGTCGGTGACATTAACGATAATGCGAGGGATGTAAACTTTTCTCCAATATGATTACCGGTGAAGATTTGTGCTTCAATAATTCTAGAAGAAAGTTGGGTCACCAATAATCGTGTACCATTGCAAAGACCGGAACTTTGATTAATATTTCGAAGCAACATTATAGGAACACCAAGTTTTAATTTTAATTCATGATGGGGTACTCCATTAAATTTTAAAGAATTCAAGAAATCCACTGGATAGAGTATATCATTGTCTTCAACATTTCTGATAAATTAGATACTGAATCTGAACTTAAATATGTTCGTTCTTCACTTGGTACCAAAGAAAGTACATATGTATTAATCTCATCAACTATTTCATTTATCGGTGTAACAATTGCTCGATCTCTTAGATAGACTGGATTATTATAATTTTCTTGAATTTGATCATATACCTCCTGAACAATACTTCCAATTCCATTATCATTATTTTCTAAGTAGATCATCAGGAATTTGTATCCAAGCAGCTTCTTCTTCTCCATCTAATTTAATAGTCTCTATTTTTCCATCACCAACATCCAATACCCATTTGCTAAATTCAGCTAACGATAAAGCAGCTCTTTCATTTGCAAGAGAACCTTGTAACAATCTCATATTTGTTTGCAATCTGAAAACTTTACACTTAGTCCATATAGGAGACTTTGTAAGAGATGCATTAATAATATCATGCCGGGTGCCTCCTACAACAACTGGAAGTATTTGTCTGAAATCTCCTCCTAAAAGAATAGTCTTTCCTCCAAAAATTTTTTCACTGTTAGATGTATTACCCAATTCCAAAATATCCTTTAGGGATTTATCTAAAGCTTCGAAACAATTCATGTGATTCATAGGTGCTTCATCCCAAATAATTAAGCTAGCATAGGTTACTAAGTTTGCAAGTTGTGTCCCTTTTTTGATTTCACAAATTGAACAGTCATCAATTTTAATAGGTATTGTCACGCCCCGAGTCCGCCAATTTGTACGGTTCGGGCACGCCAACAGACCCGCCAATCGGGTAAAACCTTTTTCTACCCGAAAGGAACGGTAACATCCATAATAACACAACAAGTGTATGCGGAAGCTCAATATCAGAGTACTAAAAATCACTATAAATTAAAACTTTCATTTAATAAACCAACAATTAATGCGGAAATGAAAGCATACAGGAGTGAACCATAAATTAAACTTACTACACTTTACATTTCTGAACTTGCAAATAAAATTATTACATTTCCTTTACATAAATTCCTCACTATACAAGGTTCACTCAAGAAATACATAAATGGGATACCTCTGCTAGACCCTCTAGGTCACTATGCTGCTGGGCCCTTGCCCCTGTCGTATGCCTCGCTGTCGCCTGCATCTGATCTGTCTCGACCGCTGCACCCATTCCCGAACCTGTGGGGGGTCACCCAAGGGGTGTGAGAACTCCGACAGAGTTCCCAGTGGGTTCAACCACCGAGAGAAAGTGTCCTACACCACTTGGTCCAATGGAAGCAATAATAATAGTGCTAGGAAACTAAAATCCTCAATATCAAAATGCTGCTATGCAATATAATATATCACTGCACTATACTATCTGTGTCTAATCACCAACCATCACTACTCTTGTCTAGCCACACTAGGCTGCTAAGCACCAACTCGGCCACTATGCCGCTGTATATGGGTCAACTAACCCGGCCACCTCGGCCACTCTAATTTTTCTTTATTCTTTAAATTCTGGTGCTTTAGTTCAAGTTAACCCTCAGAAATTCTTATCCAACGGGCCCCAGCCCGGTAGTCCTGCTACCATAAGATAAGATTTCTAAGGTTGCCGATAACACCCGCAAGTGTTACCCCGCCCAACGGGGGAACTTGTCCTACGGGTCACTGCCCGGGAGAGGACACTGCCCTTAGCTCCGACAAGGCTACTTTTTACCCCCGAAGGTACGCCCGTTTTATCTTTATATTTCTTTCTTTTCTTTTCTTTTTCTTTCTTTTTTGCTTTAGTTCTTAGCCTCTTTGCCTTTGAACACTTGCTTTCTTTCTTATTCGAGCTTATAGCTCCCTTTTGCCACTGGCAAATCTCTTTCTTTTTCCTTTGAGCATTTAGCTCCTTGCTTTCACTTTAAGCCCTTCGAAAGTACCTCGTCCGACGGGTCACTGCCCAGGGAGTCCTGCTCCACTTGACGAGTCTCAAATTCGAAGGCGCCATTTACATTTTCTTTATACTTTTAGCCACTTTTAGCTTGCTTTTAACTTTGCCTTTTTACAACTTTTTACCTCTTATCCTAGGTCTCGCCATAAGGATAACTAGAGAGTCTCCTGGACTCTTAAACATTTCTCTTTTATTTCTTTAACTCAAATTGAAGTTAAAGTTATTATCCATTTGCCCAGACACCCTATGACTTTCTAGGGTTATATTTGTTTAATCTCTTTAACCTTGGGATCTCATCCCCCTTTCATGATTCCTCACTGAATCCTAGAGTTAACTTAACTCTATTTTCCAAATTTCACTTTAACTTAGAGTTACACTGACTCTAATTTCCTGTTTTCCTTTCATGTCTCCATACTTGATCCACCTTTCCATCTTTGTGATTCCTTACTGAATCTTAGAGTTAACTTAACTCTATTTTCTGTTCCACCTTTAACTTAGAGTTACACTGACTCTATCTCTGTTCCACTTTATCTTAGAGTTACACTGACTCTTAATCTCCTGGTCCACTTTATCTTAGAGTTACACTGACTCTAATTCCTGTCTGTGAGTTTAAACTCCTCTGGATCACCTTAGGTTTCCTTTACCTAAGTTCCATGTCATACTCATCCTAGAGTTCCTTGACTCTATGTTGATCACTAGCTCTCCTTAGGTTTCTTCACCTAAGTTCCATGTCACATATGTCCTAGAGTTCCCTGACTCTATGTTGATCACTCTATCCAATGTCCTTAGGTTATCTCCTAAGACAATGCCACTCGTTAATTCCTAGGATAGCTCCTATGTTGATGTCACTCGTCAAACCCCTAAACTAGGTTTTCTCCTAGTCTTACTACCAACAAGTTCTGTTCCCTTATGTCACATGATTCCTAGGGTTGTACCCTAACATGATCACAGTCATCACATAATTATCATTTCTATACATGCAATTATTTCTTATCCATCATAAAATAATATTTAACCTCTAAGTCCTTTTGCACATGAAAATGAATTATCTCCTTTTTGGCAACCGACAGTTGCATTTTATCTGTGTCCATCTACACATACAAGTTTATCCCCTATTGTGGATAAATCATAAATGTCGCTTTTCCTCTAAATTTCTCTACACATGCATATATATCATCTGTTATGGGCAACCAACAGTTGCACTTTTCATCTGTGATCCTCTAAACATGCAATCTTAATCATAATTACCTAACGCCTCTAACAGGCTACTATCATGCTTCTAGATCAAAAAGCAAGGGAGCAAGGGGAGAGGTCACCCAATTTCGGCAGAATCCCCCACCTTGTAGTGTACCCAATTGCTTGTAGACACTTGCAATTGGTCTCCGCGCGATTCCACTTGTCTCCTCGAGCTTGCACGCAAAACGATGCACTTCTCTCGAGTCTGCACGCAAAACGGTGCACGTCCACCAAACCTGCACGCAAAATGATGCACGTCACTAAAAACCCACACGCAAAACAGTGTGCGTCATTTTAGTCTGCACGTAAAACGGTGCGCGTTAAATCAACCGGCACGCAAAACGGTGCACGTACCTCGAATCTGCACGCAAAACGGTGCACGGTCTACCGTAGGGTTGCACGTAAAACGGTGCACGTTTTTCTAACCCTGTACGAAAAACGATGTATAATATTAGAGAGTGCACGCAAAACGATGCGCGACAACACAACCGGCACGCAAAACGATGCACGTACCTCAAATCTGCACGCAAAACGGTGCATGCCTTTTCCAACCCTGCACGAAAAACGATGCATAATATTAGGATCGGCACGCAAAACGGTGCGCGACAACACGGTCGGCACGCAAAACGGTGCAAGTACTCAAATCTGCACGCAAAACGGTGCACGCTTAACTGTAGGGTTGCACGCAAAACGGTGCATATTTTTCTATCCCTGCACGAAAAACGATGTATAATATTATAAACTGCACGCAAAACGGTGCGCGATAAAATAATCTGCACGCAAAACGGTGCAAGTTTAACTGTAAGGTTGCACGCAAAACGGTGCATATTTTTCTATCTCTGCACGAAAAATGATGTATAATATTATAAACTGCACACAAAACGGTGCGCGATAAAATAATCTGCACGCAAAACGGTGCAAGTTTAACTGTAAGGTTGCACGCAAAATGGTGCATATTTTTCTATCTCTGCACGGAAAACGATGTATAATATTATAAACTGCATGTAAAATCGTGCACAACAACTCAATCGGCGCGTAAAACGGAGCACGTACTCGAGTTGGCACGCAAAACGAGGCGCGCCAAAATTGTCCCCGACAGTCTGCGCAATAAAACGGCGCAGTATAACCCGGTTCCTAACACGCAACACGATAATGGGGTCAAATCCAAACCCAAAGGAGTCATAAAAATTATGCCAAAAATACCGTAAAAATAATGTGCGGAGTTACCTCGTACAGTCGCGCCGTTCCATCTCATAAAATTTTCTCCTCTTTTTCTCTCTCTCTCTCTCTCTCTCTCTCTCTCCTCTCTCTCTCGAAGCTCGGTCGGGAGAAAAAAGGAAAAAAGGGAAAGGAAAGGAAAGGAGGGGCGGGGAGGAGAGAAGAAGAAGAAAAGGAGGGAGAGAGAGAATGGTGGTCCACGGACACCGGTCTACGGTGCACCCGTCGGTCTACAAGACCCAGCCGGGTGCACCCGGTCCAAGGCACGCACGCGCACTGGCGCCCCTGTTGACCCGCGCCCCAAGTGCGCTCCAGCTGTGCGCCTCGCGCAGCGCGCGCCGCGCGTCTTGGAAATCCGTTTTTGTCCCGTTTTCTGTCCATTTTTCGTCCGTTTTCCGTCCAAATTTGACAGGCGGGTTCGTTTCAGCTAAATTTATCACAGAAAAATTTAAATTTTCACTTTGGGCCATTTTTGGGCCACCAAAAGCCTCGCTGTATCCAAAATCATTGGCGGACCCCGTTCTCGCAATCCGGGTATCCGATCAACACGAAATTTTTACCGTGACCTTAAAACATAATTACACAGCTCCCGTAATTTTCTCAGAATTTTTCGACACTGTTGGCGGAGCCCGTTTTCACCATCGGGTATCCGATAAACGCGAAACTTTTTCTGTGGTCTTAAAACATATTTACGGGGCTCCCGTAATTTTTCGAAATTTTCCGACACTGTGAATTTTTCACTAAAAATCTGGGCCCCCTTTTCGAATAAAATTTCAGAACTCTCATTTTAATCCCGATTTGGGCCCAACTCGCTTCCAAATATTCTTTACTTCCCCAACTTTCATAACAATAGTATTTCATTCCGTCTTTATTTACATTTATTTATATGTCGAAAATCCGGTACTTTACATTCTACCCCCCTTAAAATAAGTTTCGTCCTCGAAACTTGAATCACATCTCGACTCCTACTTGATCGAGAGGGAGGAATCTTGCCCTCACTAGTGGGCTCACTGTATGTCGTTACTGGGCCTCAAATTGCCCGCTCGCCGAACCTATGAGCAACTCATCCATGAGTCCCTATCTCAACCCAGGGACAAACTCAGACCCGTTGTCTGACCACTTTCACCAGGTAGGTGAAAGACACAGTTGAGCACTTGTTCTCTCTCAATTGCCACAAATGGCGAAGTCCCTTCTCGCGAAATCTTCACTTTAATTCCGCGATCATTTTATCTTTCACAAGGAGGTTGCATTTGCAACTAATTACATTTACCGCATTTTCCGGTCACTCCGCTGCCTAATGTGGAGGGCAAAGGCCAATCCACCAGTCCTCAACCATCTCACACGCTACTAGCGCTCTAAGTCCACGGATTATCAGCTAACCCGATATCTCAGACTACTAATAGGTCCACAGACCACGGTCTAATAGGGGCCTATAGCCCAACCAGTCCAACTCTGTATAATGGCTCTCACTAGCACACAGACCCAATCATCAAACGGGTAGATCCTCACTTAGGATTGCTACACCAACACTCCCACTAGGAGCTACAGCACCTCAATCATCACTAGCACTACTGCCTAATCACATCACACTCTCAGTGTACTAACAGCCTCAAGGCTCACACGTGGCATTCCACGTCCCCGGGTCATCGCTCGGACTACCGTCCCGACCAAATCTCTATCATGCCCCGCCCTCAGGTCTCGGGCCGCTGTCTCTCACAGCCGACTGCGCCTGCCCACTGGGCTACAGGCCCACAGTCCACAAACATGGTCCAGGCACGGATCGTCCCCAAGCGAACCCGCTAATCGTCGCCATGCGACCACTATGCTCACTGAGCGAGATCAACTAACCAGTCGTCAATCCATGACCCGCACTCTGTATCGACTCTGGCCACACTGGGCAAAGGCTGATGCGCCAACTAATCAGCTCTCTCTGGCTAAACTATACTTGTGCTCCATGAGCACCGAAACAGTTGGGCGTCCAACGCCCCCACGCTAACTCGCAATAATCCAGTGTGTTAAGCAACTTGCTTAAACACGCGCATGACTCCTGTACACCTCTCCCAACTGGGTTGAGGCACCAAAATAACTGTCCACCAACTCTGGTGATCAACTCGCAAAGACTACGGTGGCAACCTTGCCATTACTTTGATCCATCAGAATAGCGCCACAAAACTCTCGCTCTTTGAGAGATCCTCGCACCTTGAAGCCTACTCTGGGCCTCACCAAAACTACACTATGCGGCAATCTAGCCACAATCAACACGCCACACGGTCACTACCGTCATCAGGGCGAACTCACGCCGCCCGGCCCATAAATCTTTCTTGCCCTAACCCTTAGGGCACACAACTTGGTTCTCGCAACATAGCGATCACCATTTACCTCGTGAGTCGGTCTCTCACTGGACCTTACTACCATACTTTGCCAGCAACTAGCTGACACAAGCGTAAAACACCCTATGCTGAAGGTGTTGGCTGCGCCGACAAAAGTTCGGCGGCCACGGCCACTGCCATTCTCTTTACTGTCGCCCCTACAGGCGGCGACGCCGTATACTCATACGTTGTTTGTGCAGCCTCAGCTTGCTGCGCTATCAGCCACTGGAGCCTATCTATCTGCTCCGACTGTCACATCGACGCCACACTTAGGCGTTGGAATCAGCTTTCCTGTCGGCGGGAAATTTCCGCTGACGGCAAGAAACTTGACCTGCTGCTGGATCACACCAACAAGTGCGGTCACCTGCTATCGCAGCTCGTGTACCTCGTTGACCCAGAGCCCTCTCGTGGCTCGAGTCAAGCAAGCGCGTTTCCCTATGTGGTGTCATCGCTAATATGCACACCACAACGAAACGATTTGCCCAAATTTTAGCCATTTGAGCAACGCGCAATCTATATACCAACAGAAAAGCTCGTCGACCCAATCATGCGAAAGTATAAGAGGGTACTCCTTTTCATCTCCAACATTACGTTGTCGGCCGCCAACGTAATATCCGAAGAATGAAAGCTCGTCGCCCTCGATCAGTCCCATATCCTTTTTGGGAACAACAATAAACCAATCAAATACTTTCGCCCAATAATCCACACACTCTCTCGTGCTAATCCCTAGGGTCTCCCTAAGGTTGCTAACCACCTAGGACTATTCCTAGGCTCTGATACCACTCTAATCTGTCACGCCCCGAGTCCGCCAATTTGTACGGTTCGGGCACGCCAACAGACCCGCCAATCGGGTAAAACCTTTTTCTACCCGAAAGGAACGGTAACATCCATAATAACACAACAAGTGTATGCGGAAGCTCAATATCAGAGTACTAAAAATCACTATAAATTAAAATTTTCATTTAATAAACCAACAATTAATGCGGAAATGAAAGCATACAGGAGTGAACCATAAATTAAACTTACTACACTTTACATTTCTGAACTTGCAAATAAAATTATTACATAAATTCCTCACTATACAAGGTTCACTCAAGAAATACATAAATGGGATACCTCTGCTAGACCCTCTAGGTCACTATGCTGCTGGGCCCTTGCCCCTGTCGTATGCCTCGCTGTCGTCTGCATCTGATCTGTCTCGACCGCTGCACCCATTCCCGAACCTGTGGGGGGTCACCCAAGGGGTGTGAGAACTCCGACAGAGTTCCCAGTGGGTTCAACCACCGAGAAAAAGTGTCCTACACCACTTGGTCCAATGGAAGCAATAATAATAGTGCTAGGAAACTAAAATCCTCAATATCAAAATGCTGCTATGCAATATAATATATCACTGCACTATACTATCTGTGTCTAATCACCAACCATCACTACTCTTGTCTAGCCACACTAGGCTGCTAAGCACCAACTCGGCCACTATGCCGCTGTATATAGGGTCAAACTAACCCGGCCACCTTGGCCACTCTAATTTCTCTTTATTCTTTAAATTCTGGTGCTTTAGTTCAAGTTAACCCTCAGAAATTCTTATCCAACGGGCCCCAGCCCGGTAGTCCTGCTACCATAAGATAAGATTTCTAAGGTTGCCGATAGCACCCGCAAGTGCTACCCCGCCCAACGGGGAACTTGTCCTACGGGTCACTGCCCGGGAGAGGGACACTGCCCTTAGCTCCGACAAGGCTACTTTTTACCCCCGAAGGTACGCTCGTTTTATCTTTATATTTTCTTTCTTTTCTTTTCTTTTTCTTTCTCTTTTTTGCTTTAGTTCTTAGCCTCTTTGCCTTTGAACACTTGCTTTTCTTTCTTATTCGAGCTTGTAGCTCCCTTTTGCCACTGGCAAATCTCTTTCTTTTCCTTTGAGCATTTAGCTCCTTGCTTTCACTTTAAGCCTTTCGAAAGTACCTCGTCCGACGGGTCACTGCCCAGGGAGCCCTGCTCCACTTGACGAGTCTCAAATTCGAAGGCGCCATTTATATTTTCTTTATACTTTTTTAGCCACTTTTAGCTTGCTTTTAACTTTGCCTTTTTACAACTTTTTACCTCTTATCCTAGGTCTCGCCATAAGGATAACTAGAGAGTCTCCTGGACTCTTAAAAATTTCTCTTTTATTTCTTTAACTCAAATTGAAGTTAAAGTTATTATCCATTTGCCCAGACACCCTATGACTTTCTAGGGTTGTATTTGTTTAATTCTTTAACCTTGGGATCTCATCCCCCTTTCATGATTCCTCACTGAATCCTAGAGTTAACTTAACTCTATTTTCCTGTTTCACTTTTAACTTAGAGTTACACTGACTCTAATTTCCTGTTTTCCCTTTCATGTCTCCATACTTGATTCACCTTTCCATCTTTGTGATTCCTACTGAATTAGAGTTAACTTAACTCTTATTTCTGTTTCCACCTTAACTTAGAGGTTACACTGACTCTAATTCCTGTTCCACTTTTATCTTAGAGTTACACTTGACTCTATACTACTTGTTCCACTTTTTATCTTAGAGTTACATGACTTAATTTCCTGTCTGTGAGTTTTAAACTCCTCTAGATCACCTTAGGTTCCCTGTACCTAAGTTCCATGTCATACTCATCCTAGAGTTCCTTGACTCTATGTTGATCACTAGCTCTCCTTAGGTTTCTTCACCTAAGTTCCATGTCACATTTGTCCTAGAGTTCCCTGACTCTATGTTGATCACTCTATCCAATGTCCTTAGGTTATCTCCTAAGACATGCCACTCGTAATTCCTAGGATAGTCCTTGTTGATGTCACTCGTCAAACCCTAAACTAGGTTTTCTCCTAGTCTTACTACCAACAGGCTGTTCCCTTATGTCAATGATTCCTAGGGTTGTACCCTAACATGATCACAGCATCACATAATTACTCTATTTAATGCATGCAATATTTTCTTATCCCATAAAATAATATTAATCCTCTACGCTTGCACATTGAAACTGAATTTAGTCTTTTGGCAACCGACAGTTGCATTTCTTTTTATCTGTGTCCATCTACACATACAAGTTTATCCCCATTGTGGAAAATCATAATGTCACTTTTCCCTAAATTTCTTCACATGCATTTATATCATCTTTTATGGGCAACTAACCGTTGCACTTTTCACTGGTCCCTCTACAATGCAACCTTCATCATAATACCTAACGCCTCTAA
>CM054931.1:2775602-2793449 GCA_029168755.2 Tillandsia fasciculata
TTTTGGTTGTGTTTGGTTCTAGTTATGTTTAGGAGAGGATTTTTAGTAAAAAAAAATTGATTTGAAGTTTTCGTTTCGGATGCCAATATAAATAGGCGGTATCGGAGTGTATTGCGGTACCGAAGCGCCGGATTTTCCAACAATTGGTATAAGAGCTAAAGGTTACCGATTCTCAGGAGAGATCAAAATTAAATTACTGGATTACCGATCATCACGGGAGGCAATCACAATTTGATCTCGTCAGACATGTTGGATTTGAAGGTATGTGATTTTTCTGCTTCAGATGGAACTAAGAAAGTCCAAAGCGAGATCGGATTGTACAGAGATGCAGTCGCTCAAGGTGGAGCGGCGGAGAGCTCGATGTAGCGATTGAAGACTACAAATCAAATCAAAGTGGAGATTGTTAGGATTTGATTAGATTTGTAGTTGAATTCTAGTTAAATTAATATTAATATTTAAATATGTTGAAAATAAGTTTGTTAAAATTTAAAATAAATTAAAATAAAACTATTTATACTAGAATTTTGATAGCTTTTGATGTAAGGTATAAATATAGCATATGTGCTATATTTTTGTGGTGGCCACACTTAATGGGGGCTAGAATTTAACCACATCCATATAGTATGGCTAAGGTGTCCATAATTTTGGATATACGTACGGATGCATCCAAAGAGATAAGTCTTCTAGATTTATAGAAGACGACATAAGAATGAGAGAGATTCAGGATGAGAACTCGGGTTGAAACTACCCTATTACATAAGATGAGTCGGTAAAATTTTTCTCTTGATTAATGAATTTTATTTCATCCGTATATTTCCATCTTGATTTTTTTTTTTTGTACGTTTATGTTGGTTCTAATTATGTTGAGGAGACAAATTTTTGATTAAAAAAAAAAAAATCTGATTTTACGCTAGCTGTTGCGGAATTTCAGCATTAGTCAGTACCGGAACGGATTGTGGATTCATAAATTTTAATATCGAGATGAATATCAGATTCCAAACTGTTTAGAGAGAGAAAATAATGACAGGGATGTGGATGGGCACCGTTTAGACACGGGATGACCACCCGCTGATCCGCATCGCTCCCAAACTAAACTAATTTGTTTGGGCACTAAATATGCCTACAAAATGTTGTCCAAAAGTGTAGGGATTAACCGAGTACTCTCATGTGCAAAACCTTCATTTATATATATGTTCCACTAGCCTAATTTATAAATACTGTTAACTAAAAATAACGCTGCATTTTTTTGAAATATATGTATCCTCAAATAGTGTTGATAAATTAACTTTTATAATGTAACAGCTACTCATACTTGGCGTGGTTAAGATTTCGTACACGGTGTTATATTTAATTATCAAATTTGGAATATGGCTTCCGGATATCTATACAACTTAATTAGATTTGAATTTTAAGCCACTATGATAAATACTACTTAAAAGTAAACTCTTTTATTTGTTATAAATCAAACTGTATTAAATTTTATAAAGAGATTTTTGAATTTAATTCATACATTTTTATTATCTCCCATTGTTCATGATGTAGATGGTTTTCTCGATCTTAACCATGAATGCGCATAAGCGGAAATGTTAATTAAAACTATTTTCAATCGATCCGTTTTTCATAAATAAACATGACCATTGTCGTACATTAATACAAATTCCAAGATTCCATAAGCAGTGATTGCCCATTAATTGCTTTTAAGAATAGATATTTTAACTACTTTTTTTAATGGATCAAAAATTTTATAGACATTATTTTCAAACTAATAGTTTGAAAATAATATGAGTGAACGCTACGTGACGAAATGGTACCCATCCATGCACCCACTTTTATTGAATTTAGAGATAAGAAATAATGGGACGGGGTATGGACGGGCGCTGCTTTTGCCATGCAGCACCCATCCGCACCGTCGAGTTTGGAAACGATGCCCTTTTTTTTTTCTTCCCCAAATTGCAACTGCTCCAAGTTCAGACATAGCTAGTCCTTGCATGGTTCGGACCTCTCGGACGCAGTTGTTGCATCACTATTTTTATGTTATCTGTTTTCTCTCTTATTTTATATGATTATATTACTATAACAAAATTAGATTATAGAAATATATATTTGTGACATTTTTGTATAAGTGTTCTATCTATATTCCATATATATTCAAAATTAGATTATAGAGACACATTTTTAGAACACATTACAAAAATATATCGATATACACCTTAGCGACGGCACATATAGCAGCATTAACAATAAGTATCAGTATTTTTGTCAGCGATATTTTTTTTTTAGATTTTAAAAATACTTAAAAGTGTCGCTATAGTATAATTTTGTCGTAGTGTATATATTTAAAATAAAAAAATAGTAAATTATTTATTTTTTTTATTTTCAAGCACTACAACAAAATTATGCTATAGCGATACTTTGAAGTGTTACTAAAATCTAAAAAAAATGTCGCTGATAAAAATACCGAGTAAGCATTGCTATATGTGCCGTCGTTAGATGTATAGCGATATTTTTTTATAATGTGTCTTAAAAATATATTTCTATAACTTAATTTTATTGTAGCGAAGTAAAATAAACTTAATTAGTTTAAAATACGAAGTACGTAGTTATAGATCAATTTCAACTTAAAATCTTTGGTACCAATAAATCATTAGACCCTTCGTGTACATATGTATTGGGCTTCATTTGTTTTGATTATGGACTTAATTAGTTTGCAGCTAGCGTTTTGGCTGGTTGATCCGTCCCCCTCACGTGACGTGCTCGCCATGTGAGTTCATTGCCATGTAAAAGGAACGTCTCAACTGTTTGTTGTGTACCGGATTATTTTGTGAAAAGGAATCCAAATATGCATGATTAATTATAATATGCCACCATGTGACTCTCAATTGGACTCTTCCTGTTGCCATTAATTTGATCTCCCCTGCCCACGTTTCGTATTTTCGCTTTTGGTAGCAGTGTTTTTTAATAATAAAAAAAAAATTTGTTGATAAATAATAATAATAATAATATAATGAGAAAGTGATAACAGACAAATAATTATGATATATCTAAGAAGAGAAAGAAAAGCTTTTTATTTTTTAAATAGCCAGGTCTATTTTGAGAAATGATTCAACCTACAATTAATTAAAAAAAATATTAAGAAATACAAAAAAAAAAAACATGCTATTATTGACTCGTATAAATTTATGATCTCATTATCTAGCTACTGAATATTAGGCATAATTAGAGCTTAAAAAGAGTTTCATGTACAATGAACAGGTGCGTATGTACGTGTTAATTAGTACCACCTATATACCTCTACTCCAATTAATGTCCAAAGGTGCTAGTATTATAAAAGCAACAACTCTCCAACTATGGTAAGTGCTCGATCAACTATCAAATTTATTGTCATTTTTCCATACAATACAAAATCATAAAAATTACATTTGATCCACCCTTGCGTCAATGTATAAAAAAGAAATTGTTAGTGCAAAAGTAGTATAAGGTATTAAGGTTGTTATCATCCTTTGTCAACAATATGAAGCTCAACCATTAAAAAATGTTATCGTAAAATATCGATTACGAAACAAATTAAATATTTTATTGAATAAGATCAATCTTGCCTTATATAATGAGCTAGTTCATGCAACTTTATGAACTAAGGTTGGCTGTGGGCGGGGTCCCTTGAGGAGACTTTTGGGGTTTGGTTTTTGACTTTGGGTTCGTTATGTGCGGAGCGGACTCCGTTCGTTCGCTGTTTTGGGGTTGGGTCTATTTGTCTTTATGGTTATCAAGGTTTTTAGTTGGAACGTTCGTGGGCTCAACAACCCAGCTAAGCGTAATGTTGTTCGTCATGTTGTTTCCCCCTTACGTGGTTCGATTGTTTGTTTGTAAGAAACTAAGGTTCGATCTGTGTCCTGCTCGTTCCTGAGAAGTGTCTGTGGCTCGTATTTGGATAAGTGTCAGCTGATTGGGGCTAATGGTGCATCTGGCGGTTTGATTACATGCTGGAGTTCCAAAATTTTAGAATGTACCGACGATTGCGCACAACTTCTCGATCACTATGCACCTTTCTCACCGTGCCAGCAGGTTGAAATTTTACGTTACAAATGTGTACGGTCCAGCATCGCGTGATGGGAAAGATTCTTTCTGCTCGAAGTTAGCGCTACTGAAGCACTCCATTGGCGACACCTGGGTGATGTGTGGGAATTTCAATCTAACGAGAGTGCACGAGGACCGTAATGGCAGGAGCGGTGTGGGGGGGGGGGGGGGGGGGGGATTAGCGCGGCCCGGTTGTTCAACGAACTTATCGACGAGCTTGCCCTTATTGATCTGCCGATGAAAAACCAACGATTCACCTGGTCTAATCTGCAGCGGTCCCCTTCACTTGCGAAACTTGACCGCTTCCTGGTTTCGACGGAATGGGGCTCTATTTTTTCGCTGTCGGAGGTACAGGCTCTCCCGAGAATCACATATGATCATTATCCTATCTTACTGACCATGGGTGGAAAGAGTTTGCGGCGGAGCAATGGTTTCAGATTCGAAGAGGTTTGGCTCAAGTACGAGGACTTCGTCAAGGGTGTGCCTCTATAGTGGCAAGAAGTCGCTGTGAATACGTCGGGTATCCTGAACTTTACTGCGAAGCTAAGACACTGTCGGAACAGGATTAAAAGATGGCGCGCTAATCATTACTATAGCATTAGAGAGGCGAAGGTGAAGCTGTCTGCGAAAATTCAAGAGTTGCATACGAAGGAGGAACTTCAAGATCTTTTTCCGGACCGATTTGAGAGCAGGCAAGAGATGAGGAGCAGGCTCAATCGAGTGCTGGACGACGAGCAACTTCTATGGAAAGCTTGAGCTAAGCAAAATTGGCTGAAGAAGGGGATAGGAATACTAAATTCTTCCATACTTTCGCCAATGGTAGGAAGCGTTCCAATCTGATAGACACGATTGAGGATGACGGGAGATACTATTGTAACGATGAGAACAAGAAGGCATACTTTGCCCAGAAGTTCAAAGAGTTTTTTGCCCCCGCTGCTACCGGGCGTCGACCTTCGGGGATTGGAGTGCTTTATTCTAGCTAAGAAGGGTGTCGGACACGGACCGGGAATCTCTGATCTCCCCTTTCTCCTTGGAAGAGATTAAAGCAGTGGTTTTCCTACTTGGGAGGGACAAAGCCCCGGGGCCAGACGGTTTTCTACTCAGTTTCTATCAAGTTTTTTGGGATGCTCTTAAGAAGGACATTGGAAAATTTTTTCAGGAGCTGCATGAGGGTAGAAGCTGTACGAACCGATTGACTACTCTTACGTTTGCCTAATTCAGAAAAAAAAAGGTCCGCGGAAGGCGAGTGATTTTCGGCCGATTAACCTCCTTAACGAGATACAGAAGATTATTTCGAAGGTTTTGGCCAATAGGTTAGCACCGGTCTTACAGAAATTGATCTCCCAGTCCCAATCCGCCTTTCTCAAGGGGCGAAATATCTCTGATGCTTTTGTGACGGCCTGCGAGCTAGTTGGGTGGTGCTGCAAGTCTAAGTCCGAGGGGGTCAGAGTGAAAGTGAACTTTGAAAAAGCGTTTGACAGGATCAACTGGTCTTTCCTACTAAAGATTATGGAGTGGTGGGGCTTTGACGCTTTGTGGTGCAAGTGGATACACGAATTAATACATCCGAATCGAGGGATGGCAGGCTAATTAGTTACTCTCGAGAGGTGGTAGGCTTACCTTAGAAAACGCTGTTCTTACCAGCATGCCTCTATATCACCTTTCCATTTTTCTGGCCCCGAAATACGTTACTAATCGCATCGAGGCCCTTAGAAGGGAATTTTTCTGGGTTGACTCATCGGGATCTTGCGGATGGGGTCGGCTAGTTGCCTGGGATGATGTGTGTAGGAGCAGGTTAGAAGGTGGTTTGAGTATTCTGGGTCTGTGTGTAATGAATGAGGCCCTACTCTGCAAATGGTTGTGGAGGTTCTATACGGCTACTGACCTACAGTGGAACAAATTGATTCGTGGCTTGTACTACGCGAAGTGACTACCGCTGTGGGAGGGGAGTTCCTTCAGCCCTGCTTCACAATGGTGGAGGAACGTCCTCAGTATTCGGGAGTTCTTTAAAGGAGGGGTTTCCTATCTGCTGGGAGACGATAGTACTATCTGTTTTTGGACCGACAGATTGTGCGGTGAGATGCCACTGCAATATCTTTTCCCCGAGATATACAACAGAGTTGTTAGAAAGCGGATCAGAATCTGTGAGTGCTACGACCGTAACAATTGGGGTTGGAGAAAAATATTAAGAGGGGCGTGCACGAAGGATCTGAGGGACAAACCCCTGGTGCTAAATTTGAAGGGTCTTGTGTGTCACGCCCCGGGTGTAAACCAGACCCCGGGTCCGTCTACAGATCCGCCGTGCACACGGAACTTCCCGTGTACACGAAGCGCTGGTAACCTGCTCAAATATAATGTATGATAAAAGAGCATAATACAGAGCTGAAAGGGAAGAACCACATAGTATCTCAGACTTGGGAAAGAAAATAAAACTGTAATATGTACAACGATTTCCCCCAGTTCATAAAAATAGTACATCCAGTTGGCGGAAGCCAGACCCAAAATAAAAAAAAGAGAATATCACAGTCTGAGTGGGGTCTGATGTCTATCTACAGCTCTGTGTCTCCCAGGAGATCCATCTACTCAGCGATCCCCTTACCTTTATCAGCTGCTGATGGCCTAGCAGCTCCCGCAGATGACTCTGCAAAAGAAGGGAGGAGAAGGGAACAGAAAAATAACAATGGGGGTGAGAACTACCAGATAAACCAGCAGCCTCCCCTAGTGGGTAAAAACCTCAACTCTGACGCACCCACTAGGACTACTAGAGGCAACAGGAAAGAACAGTTGTAAGCTATAAAGACTGCTGATAAAAAGAAAACTACCACCACCATGCCTCTAAATGCCAAGCAATAAAATAACTAAATGTATGAATCAGTGTATAAATGCCTGTTTGAATGAACTCAATCTGGTGTCACCAGCAAAATTGGTACTTCCTGCTGTGCCTTGCCAAATCGGGTATAACGCCGATAGGGGATAGTATTTGCCAAATCGGATATGCCGATAGGGGATAATGTTGGCCAAATCGGGGTTGCCGATAGGGGATAATAGCACACTCCGGAGTGGCACTCGAGGGGAGCGACCCACACGAGTAAAACATCTCTGTCACCAGTGTCACAAGTATCTCTGTAGCACATGTCTCAATATAGCAGGACTGGATCATAACCATGATCAAAGTGGGAAACTCCATCTACTACAGAAACCCAATCCCCAACTGATGCAATAAATAAACTAAACTCAACCCCAATCTGATGCAAGGATAAACATCTGGTCAACCGCCTACTGTCCGCGGTCACCGCAATACCCCACAAGTCCACAATTTAGTACAACTTTGGCTACACTATCCCAAACCCCTGCTCACACTTGAGCAACAACAAATAATGCAAAGGACAATAATAAAATATGTTAAAATCCCAATATGGAAGTGTAGCAGTAAATAGTGGCCTTACCTGATGTCCGGGCATGCATGCAACTGTCTTTATTTATAAAAGTTATAAAAATAGGGTGAAACGTTGAAAACAATTGATAAAATTCATTTGCATGCGAGATTATAGCCTTTGTCTCAATCACAGTGTCCCAATATAAGTCATCATGTCATTTGTGGGGTTATATAAATTTTAGGGGAGTTCGTCCCAGCGGTCCTTGTCATTTGTCATATTAATTTGTCCCAATGACTAATTATCCTGTTAGTTGTCCTGTTAATAGTCCTGTTAGTAGTCCTGTTAGCAATCCTGTTAGTAGTCCTGTTAGTAGTCCCAATGATTTTCATTAATTGTCATATTTTAGGGGGATTTCTAGTAATCCCAGTGAGCTTGTCAAAAATGAGGTAAGCAACAACCGCCCACCTTGAACAGCTCAAACAACACCCCAGGTAGTCTCCTGGTTGTCCACAGTCCTCAAATCCTGCAAATCAATGCTCCCGGTATAAATACAAAACCCAAAAACCACAATATTTGCTGTTTTTCAGACAGCACGGGAAAAGAGGAATTTTTCACCTCTAAAATGAGCTCTTAAAATCCCAGAAAAATTACGGTTGCGTTCCTCGCGAAAAGTTGATCAAAATCGACTCTTTAAACGTCTCGATCTGACGCTCCTACGTCAAGATAAAAATCGGAGAAGTCGGTGCTGTCCAAAAATCATCACAGTAAAAAGGGGGTCAAAAGAGGACCTTAAAACTATGCCAAAAGTACGAAACGGAGCAAAATGATCAATACGGAAATCGAAGCCCTACCTCTTACGGTCGCGCTGTCGCAAAAATCGTCCAAAAATTCCACCTGGTTAGCCCGCAGTGAATTTTCGACGGAACTGCGACGGAAAATGGGCCTAAAAGAAAAATCGTCGCAGTGCGCCGCGTCGCAGATATCTCACTATCTGTAACCCCTAAATTCCTGAGATTCTAGAGAGAGAAAGATGAGAGAGAGAGGAAAAACTTTCGTATTGGGAGTTTTCTCTAATTCTCTCTCTAAGGCTCGGATTCCAAGGTGGGGAATGAGAGGGGGTGGAACCTCTTATATAATGGGCCCAAATGGGAATATTCCCACACGGGATCGGATGCCGAACAGGAAACACCGAAACGGGCCATCCGTATTGCGCCACGTGTCAACCGAACAGGAAACATCCGTGCATGGGCCAATGAAAATGCGCCACGTGGCCACGTGGTCCACGTGATCGGTCCGCGCTCCGGGTTCTCCGGAAAAATGTCGGCCTATAGGAGCGTGCCACGTGTCAACCTTCTAGAGGCTTCTAGAAACCGGCCAGCCGATGAGAAGCTGCCACGTGGCAGCTGGAACCTTCGGTGCACCCGGTGCACGCCCGCCCCATGGACCGCGCACCAGCCGCCCCTGCCCGAGCCTGCCCGCGCCTGCCCGCGCTGCCCGCGCCTGCCCGCGCCGCGCTCCTCCGCGCTCCGCCGCTGCCCCGCCGCTGCGCCGCTGCCCGCCGCCGTGCGCCGCCGCCCGCCGCCGCTCGCCGGCGGCCGCCGCCGGCCGGAACAGTAATTCCGGCCGCCGGAACAGTAATTCCGGTGAACAGTAATTTTTGGCCGAAAAATAAAGTGAATATACCATTTTGACCGTTTTCGCGCGCTGAGTCCGATTTCGCCGTCCGTTTTGCCAAATTCTCATCCGAAATTTTGAAAAAGGCTCCCGGAAAATCCCGTTTGCTCCGATTTTCGCGCAGAGTCTTTAAAAATATCCAATTTCGATTCTACGGGCTTTATTGCACTGTACAAACTCCCTTTAGTCACTGTTTGGCTTCTGCGGGAGTCCGGATCATCACATCCTCCCCCACTAAAAAGAGTTTCGTCCACGAAACGAGACTAAACAATAATCCTCAGTCCGATGTCTCGAATAAATAGGGGTGGGCATCCCTCATCTCCGACTCGAGCTCCCATGTAGCCTCGCGCTCGTCATGATTGCTCCATTGGATCTTTACATAGGGAATGGCCTTACTGCGCAATTCTTTTACCTCTCGATCCAAATTCGCAGTGGGCGCTCCTCATACCTCAAATCCTCGCTGATCTCAAGCGGTGTGAAGTCGATGACGTGCGATGGGTCGAAGACATACTTCCTCAAAGTAGAGACATGAAATACATTATGGACACCAGCAAGCCTCGGAGGAAGTGCAAGTCGGTAGGCAACAGGTCCGACACGCTCCAATACCTCAAAGGGTCCAATATATCGGGGGCTGAGTTTTCCACGAATGCCGAATCTCCTGATTCCTTTGGACGGCGAGACTTTCAGGAACACATGATCACCAACCTGAAACTCTAAGTCTCGTCGCCGAACATCGGCATAGCTCCTTTGTCGGCTTTGGGCGGTCTGAAGATGCTTCTGAATCACTCGGACCTTCTCTTCTGCCTCTAACAACACATCTGGTCCTAAGGTCCGCCTCTCGCCCACTTCGCTCCAATAAAGTGGTGATCGACACTTGCGTCCATACAATGCTTCAAACGGAGCCATCTGAATGCTCGCTTGAAAGCTATTGTTGTACGCGAACTCGGCTAAAGATAAGTGTCGAATCCATCCTCCGCCGAAATCCAGGACGCAAGCCCTCAACATGTCCTCCAGGATTTGTATAGTCCGTTCTGACTGCCCATCTGTCTGCGGATGAAAGGCCGTACTGAACCTGAGTTCAGTCCCCAAGGTTGTTTGCAAACTTTTCCAGAAATGCGAAACAAACCTCGGGTCTCTATCTGACACAATGGAGGCGGGTACTCCATGTAATCTCACTATCTCATCCAGATATAACTGGGCTAGTCGGTCAAGTGGCCACGTAGTCTGCATTGGCAGAAAGTGTGCCGACTTGGTAAGTCGATCCACGACTACCCAGATAGCGTCTGCTCCACCTTGTGCCCTTGGCAATCCGACCACAAAATCCATCGTAATGTGGTCCCATTTCCACTGGGGAATTGGGAGACTCTGTAACTTGCCAGCTGGCACTCGATGCTCAGCTTTCACCTGCTGACAAGTTAAACACTGAGCCACAAATCTCCCGACATCCCTTTTCATGCCATTCCACCAAAAGTGTGCCTTGAGGTCCTTATACATCTTAGTCCCACCAGGATGTAGGGTATAAGGTGTATAATGGGCCTCTCGCAATATCTGCTCTCGGATCTCCGCATCCGCTGGCACACATGCTCGGTTCCTGTACCTTAGTACTCCCGAGACATCTACCGCAAAGTCCCCTGCCTGATTACTCGGAATCTGGTCTCTAATCCTGGTCAAGTGGGGGTCCTCACTCTGTTTCTCCCGGATCCTGTCCAGCAGAGTGGGCTGCACGACTAAAGATGTCAGTCTAGCAGAGACCCCAGGGGACACAACCTCTATCTCAAGCCGTCTCATTTCCTCTAATAGTGGTGCCTGGTCTGTGATCATCGTAGACAAACTTTGCACCGCTCTTCTACTCAATGCGTCAGCAACCACATTAGCTTTGCCTGGGTGGTAGAGAATATCTACATCATAATCTTTTAATAGCTCTAACCACCTACGCTGCCTTAAATTTAGCTCCTTTTGTGTGAACAGGTATTTTAGGCTCTTGTGGTCGGTGTAGATTTCACAGTGTTCCCCATATAGATAATGACGCCAAAGTTTTAGTGCAAACACTACAGCAGCGAGCTCCAAGTCATGGGTAGGGTAATTCTTTTCGTAATCTTTGAGTTGCCTTGATGCATAAGCAATTACCCTTCCTTCTTGCATCAACACACAACCAAGTCCGCTGTGTGATGCATCGCTGTAGATTACGTATCCTTTTCCCATAACGGGGAGGGAAAGGATAGGTGCGGTCATCAGTCTATTCTTTAGCTCCTCAAAGCTCTTTTGACAGTCCTCACTCCAGATAAATTTCACTTCTTTGCGTGTCAAGCGAGTGAGGGGTGTGGAAAGCTTCGCAAAGCCTTCCACAAACCGACGGTAATACCCAGCTAATCCCATAAAGCTACGTACCTCAGAAACCGTCGTCGGTCGGGGCCAATCACGGACTGCCTCAATCTTTGCCGGGTCCACTGCCACTCCTGCGGCAGAAATCACATGGCCCAAGAAGACTACCTCCCGAAGCCAAAACTCGCATTTTGCCAGTTTGGCAAACAACTTCTTCTCTCGCAGAAGTTGCAGCACGATCCTTAAGTGCTCCTCATGCTCCGTATTACTTCGGGAGTAGACCAGGATATCATCAATGAAAACTACCACGAATCGGTCTAAGTATGGTTTGAAGATTCGGTTCATTAAATCCATGAATGCGGCAGGGGCATTAGTTAGTCCAAAAGGCATAACTGTAAATTCATAATGCCCGTACCGTGATCTAAAGGCCGTTTTCGGAATATCCTCGGCCTTCACCTTCAACTGGTGGTAACCGGATTGCAGATCTATCTTAGAGAAGACACAAGACCCTTGCAGCTGATCAAAGAGATCATCAATGCGCGGCAAAGGGTACTTGTTCTTGATGGTCACTTTATTTAATTCCCTATAGTCCACACATAGTCTAAGTGACCCATCTTTCTTCTTCACGAATAGCACCGGTGCTCCCCAAGGCGACACACTCGGCCTGATAAAGCCCTTATCCATTAAATCCTGGAGTTGCGCCTTAAGCTCTCGCAACTCAGCCGGCGCCATTCGGTAAGGAGCCTTAGAGATTGGCGCAGTTCCTGGAACCACGTCAATCACGAACTCAATCTCCCTATCTGGCGGCATACTAGTTAGTTCAGGTGGAAAAACATCCGGAAACTCGCGAACAATAGGGATATTCCCGAGTTTCGGCGCCGCCGTAGGCCCCTCAACAACACTAGCCAAAAAGGCTACACATCCTCGTTGGATCATTTGCCTCGCTCGAGAAGTCGAGATTATGGAGGCAAAGAAAGCACTCTGACATCCCCGAAATACCAACATTTCCTGGCCTGGCTCTTTAAAAGTGACAGTCCTTGCGGCACAGTCAATAGTTGCGAAATACCGAGCCAGCCAGTCCATTCCGAGGACCACATCGAAGTCCTTCAGCTGTCTCAAGACCAACAGGTCAGCTGGCATAATCCAGGACTCGATTTGCATCGGGCAGGACCAACAACACTCTTCCACGTGCAAGGTGTGATCGGGAATCTGAACCTCTCGTGCACGTGGTAACAGTCCTACCTCTATCCCATGTAATGATGCAAATGATTTACTGATAAAAGAATGCGATGCTCCAGTATCAAATAATGTACGAGTCCTAATGCCAGAAAGTAAGGTGATACCTGCCACCACGTGTTCTGCCGCCGAAGAGTCCTCTACTTGCGCAGCATATACTCGCCCACTCTGAGCTGGAGGGCGATACTCCGTGGGATAGGAAGAAGATGGCCTGCTTGCTGGAGCATATGGTCGCTGAGCTGTCGACCACTGCTGGGATGAAGAAGGAGCAGATGCTGAAGAAGGAGCCGTCGATGGTGCATATGGGCAGGCAGCTCGGAGGTGGCCAGACTGTCCACATCGATAACAGCGGCCAAACCTCAGATCACAAGTATCAGAGGTATGTTGTCCTTGGCAGAAAATGCACCTAACCGTAGCCTGTGGCTGCCTCGCCTGCTGCCTCTGTCGCGGGGGCCCTTGCTGCCGCGACTGCGATCTCTGTTGAGGCGAATGCTGTTGCTGCTGATGTTGCGGTGGCCTCTGGGATCCACCAGGCCCTCGCCGTTCAGAACGTCCGCGGCCGGAAAACTGAGGCCGTGGCGGTCGTGGCGGCCTCCAAGAACTGGCCTGTCCCCCGTCGTCCGGCGCTGGTCGCTTTCTGTCAGCGCCTTGAGCGACCAGGCCCCCACGTCTGGCGACGACGTGGTCTCCCCTCTCAACCCACTGGGCATGCTCTGCCGCCTCCTCCAAGGTCTGTAGTCTCTGAGCATGCACCAGAGTATAGATCTCTGGGCGCAAGCCCGACTCAAAGAGCTCTACCTGGTGGGGTCCGTCCCTGGCGACATAAGGTATGCAGTTGAGTATCCGCTTGAACTCCTGAAAATAGTTCAATGCTGTCCGGTTGTCTTGCTGCAGATTCTTCAAATCGTCTTCCAGCTTTTTCTTCATACTTGTGGAGAAATACGTATCTAAAATCATCTTCTTGAATTCTGACCAGGGTAGCTGCCGAGTGGTCTGAAATTCCAGGGGTTCCACCCGGCGCCACCATGCATCAGCATCCCCGTCTAAGCAGTGTACAGCCATATGTACCCTGTACTTCGGGTCAATGAAGAAGTCTCGAAATAACTTCTCCATTGAGGAAAGCCAAGTCCCGATCTCCCAAGGCTGAGTATCCCGCCCTGAAAACCTGGGCGGTCCCCGCTTACAGAACTGAGTAAGTTTGTCCGCAAACTCCTGCTCCTCTGCAGGAGTCAATGGCCGGATTGCTCCCTGAGCCACAGGGGATGCCAGGGTCACTGGTACAACTGGGGGATTCATGGCAGGGGAAGAAGGTACGGGAGAATTCTCCGAGGGTGCTACAACAGGCTGCGCCCTCTGTTCTAACATCTGCGTCAGCCGGCTCATGGCCTCCTCCTGACGCCGAACAGCTTCAGACATCTGGGCCATCTGAGCTTGCAGCTCTTGCACCTCACTCTGCTGGCCCTGATCAGACTCCTCCTGATCGGGTTCAGGGGAATCAGGTTGAGAACGCGTCAACATTCTCCGTCGCGGAGGCATCCTACCACAAGAAACCATACTCAGTATCATCACCCTACATGACCCACTCTTAACGAAAGTCAAAGACATCCTCCTATTTCTGTGACTTTATGTTGTCTGCAGCCAACATAACTGTCTACCAGAAGTAGGCTAAGTCGATCCTTCTTTCTTTACTAGAAGAGTTAAATAAATAACCCTAACGACTTCCGCAAAATTATCACGTCTCTCATACCCTATTATCCTAGGGTCTGCCAAAAGCCTAGGGTTTCCTAAGTCCCAACTGACCTATCCCTAAGCTCTGATACCAACTTTAATCTGTCACGCCCCGGGTGTAAACCAGACCCCGGGTCCGTCTACAGATCCGCCGTGCACACGGAACTTCCCGTGTACACGAAGCGCTGGTAACCTGCTCAAATATAATGTATGATAAAAGAGCATAATACAGAGCTGAAAGGGAAGAACCACATAGTATCTCAGACTTGGGAAAGAAAATAAAACTGTAATATGTACAACGATTTCCCCCAGTTCATAAAAATAGTACATCCAGTTGGCGGAAGCCAGACCCAAAATAAAAAAAAGAGAATATCACAGTCTGAGTGGGGTCTGATGTCTATCTACAGCTCTGTGTCTCCCAGGAGATCCATCTACTCAGCGATCCCCTTACCTTTATCAGCTGCTGATGGCCTAGCAGCTCCCGCAGATGACTCTGCAAAAGAAGGGAGGAGAAGGGAACAGAAAAATAACAATGGGGGTGAGAACTACCAGATAAACCAGCAGCCTCCCCTAGTGGGTAAAAACCTCAACTCTGACGCACCCACTAGGACTACTAGAGGCAACAGGAAAGAACAGTTGTAAGCTATAAAGACTGCTGATAAAAAGAAAACTACCACCACCATGCCTCTAAATGCCAAGCAATAAAATAACTAAATGTATGAATCAGTGTATAAATGCCTGTTTGAATGAACTCAATCTGGTGTCACCAGCAAAATTGGTACTTCCTGCTGTGCCTTGCCAAATCGGGTATAACGCCGATAGGGGATAGTATTTGCCAAATCGGATATGCCGATAGGGGATAATGTTGGCCAAATCGGGGTTGCCGATAGGGGATAATAGCACACTCCGGAGTGGCACTCGAGGGGAGCGACCCACACGAGTAAAACATCTCTGTCACCAGTGTCACAAGTATCTCTGTAGCACATGTCTCAATATAGCAGGACTGGATCATAACCATGATCAAAGTGGGAAACTCCATCTACTACAGAAACCCAATCCCCAACTGATGCAATAAATAAACTAAACTCAACCCCAATCTGATGCAAGGATAAACATCTGGTCAACCGCCTACTGTCCGCGGTCACCGCAATACCCCACAAGTCCACAATTTAGTACAACTTTGGCTACACTATCCCAAACCCCTGCTCACACTTGAGCAACAACAAATAATGCAAAGGACAATAATAAAATATGTTAAAATCCCAATATGGAAGTGTAGCAGTAAATAGTGGCCTTACCTGATGTCCGGGCATGCATGCAACTGTCTTTATTTATAAAAGTTATAAAAATAGGGTGAAACGTTGAAAACAATTGATAAAATTCATTTGCATGCGAGATTATAGCCTTTGTCTCAATCACAGTGTCCCAATATAAGTCATCATGTCATTTGTGGGGTTATATAAATTTTAGGGGAGTTCGTCCCAGCGGTCCTTGTCATTTGTCATATTAATTTGTCCCAATGACTAATTATCCTGTTAGTTGTCCTGTTAATAGTCCTGTTAGTAGTCCTGTTAGCAATCCTGTTAGTAGTCCTGTTAGTAGTCCCAATGATTTTCATTAATTGTCATATTTTAGGGGGATTTCTAGTAATCCCAGTGAGCTTGTCAAAAATGAGGTAAGCAACAACCGCCCACCTTGAACAGCTCAAACAACACCCCAGGTAGTCTCCTGGTTGTCCACAGTCCTCAAATCCTGCAAATCAATGCTCCCGGTATAAATACAAAACCCAAAAACCACAATATTTGCTGTTTTTCAGACAGCACGGGAAAAGAGGAATTTTTCACCTCTAAAATGAGCTCTTAAAATCCCAGAAAAATTACGGTTGCGTTCCTCGCGAAAAGTTGATCAAAATCGACTCTTTAAACGTCTCGATCTGACGCTCCTACGTCAAGATAAAAATCGGAGAAGTCGGTGCTGTCCAAAAATCATCACAGTAAAAAGGGGGTCAAAAGAGGACCTTAAAACTATGCCAAAAGTACGAAACGGAGCAAAATGATCAATACGGAAATCGAAGCCCTACCTCTTACGGTCGCGCTGTCGCAAAAATCGTCCAAAAATTCCACCTGGTTAGCCCGCAGTGAATTTTCGACGGAACTGCGACGGAAAATGGGCCTAAAAGAAAAATCGTCGCAGTGCGCCGCGTCGCAGATATCTCACTATCTGTAACCCCTAAATTCCTGAGATTCTAGAGAGAGAAAGATGAGAGAGAGAGGAAAAACTTTCGTATTGGGAGTTTTCTCTAATTCTCTCTCTAAGGCTCGGATTCCAAGGTGGGGAATGAGAGGGGGTGGAACCTCTTATATAATGGGCCCAAATGGGAATATTCCCACACGGGATCGGATGCCGAACAGGAAACACCGAAACGGGCCATCCGTATTGCGCCACGTGTCAACCGAACAGGAAACATCCGTGCATGGGCCAATGAAAATGCGCCACGTGGCCACGTGGTCCACGTGATCGGTCCGCGCTCCGGGTTCTCCGGAAAAATGTCGGCCTATAGGAGCGTGCCACGTGTCAACCTTCTAGAGGCTTCTAGAAACCGGCCAGCCAATGAGAAGCTGCCACGTGGCAGCTGGAACCTTCGGTGCACCCGGTGCACGCCCGCCCCATGGACCGCGCACCAGCCGCCCCTGCCCGAGCCTGCCCGCGCCTGCCCGCGCTGCCCGCGCCTGCCCGCGCCGCGCTCCTCCGCGCTCCGCCGCTGCCCCGCCGCTGCGCCGCTGCCCGCCGCCGTGCGCCGCCGCCCGCCGCCGCTCGCCGGCGGCCGCCGCCGGCCGGAACAGTAATTCCGGCCGCCGTAACAGTAATTCCGGTGAACAGTAATTTTTGGCCGAAAAATAAAGTGAATATACCATTTTGACCGTTTTCGCGCGCTGAGTCCGATTTCGCCGTCCGTTTTGCCAAATTCTCATCCGAAATTTTGAAAAAGGCTCCCGGAAAATCCCGTTTGCTCCGATTTTCGCGCAGAGTCTTTTAAAAATATCCAATTTCGATTCTACGGGCTTTATTGCACTGTACAAACTCCCTTTAGTCACTGTTTGGCTTCTGCGGGAGTCCGGATCATCACATTGTGAGTGCCTCAGCGCCGGGGATTATGAGGGATGGAATTATTTGGAGGTGGCAGGACAAAGGCATCTTCACAGTCAAGTCGGCCTACTCCTTCCTAAACAATGGGGGCTTTTGGACGCTACTGCCTCCTGCCTGTGGAAGCTGCAAGTACCGTCTAGAGTGCAGATTGTTATCTAGCTCGTTTTGAAGAATCGATTGTTCACTGTAGATAATCTCGAGAAAAGGGGTTGGACCGGAAGCAATCTCTGTGTGCTTTGCGGGTTATATTCCGAGACGTTTGATCATCTGTTCACAGGTGCGTTTTCAC
>CM054931.1:2793549-2886049 GCA_029168755.2 Tillandsia fasciculata
CCATCTTGGGACATTTGCATGCTTGTATGGTCACCTAGATAGGCCACCTTTTTCTGCTACACTATCATGCTGAATGACATAGGAGAAACCCTTTTGTTATTCTTTCTCCTTTCATTGAGGCTCAGGGTATTTGCAGCTCAGTGCGCGAGCAGGTGGATAGGATAGTGTAGTCAGTAGTTCTCGGTTTTTGGGACAGGCAGGGTATTGCGGCAACCGCGGACATTGGGCGGTTGACGGAGGTTTCTTATGCATCAGATTGGGTATAAGGTCTTTCTTTGTGGTTGGATTTCCCACGGTTGTCTATCTTGCATCGGGTGAGATCAGGTCTTTCTTGGTGGATGGGTTTTCCCACTTGATCAGAGTCATGATCCAGTCCTGTGATTTATGATACTTGGGTTACTGAGATACTTTCCTGTGGGGTCGCCCCACGAGTGCCACTCCGGAGTAGGCTTTCCCGGGTGCAGAGCGCCGGCACAGGTGGGTTTGAGCCTTGGGACTCTTGCTTGCCGGTGTTATGCGTAGGCTGGCATACCGTCGCGGAGAGCAGGCAGAGTACAGTGGTTACTGGTGGTTCAGATTGGGTTATTCTGGCAGACATTTATTCCTGTCTGCAGATTTAGCTATTCTTTTAGCTTGGCATTTTTAGAGGCATTCTAGTGGTAGCTTTTCATCAGGAGTCTTATTCTTTTTAGCTACCGCCTTTGTTCTTTTGCCTCTGGTAGCCTAGTGGTCGTGTCAGAGTTTGAGGTTTTACCCACTAGGGGAGGTTACTGGTTTACTAGTAGTTCTCACCCCCATTCTTTTTCTCTTTTCTCTCCCTTGTTTGCAGAGTCTTTGGGGTGCTACGGGACTTCAGTGGCGGGTCGAGGTGAGAGGACGGCTGAGTAGATAGATCTCGAGGCAGGATGAGCGTGTTAGCTGGACTGTTGGTGTACCCAGGTTTTTCCTCAGACGGTTGTACTTTCACTTTTGGAACTGGCTTTGCCAGCATGTTGTATTTTTTTTATTTTTGTGAGCTGGGAGAGACTGATGTAGCATTTATACAGATTTGTACTTTATTCCAGCTTCGGTCTGAGATGTATTAGTTTTAGTTCAGCTCTGTTTTTATGCTCTTTTATTATCTTTTTATCTGAGCAGGTTGTGACGCTTCGTGTACGCGGGAAATACCGTGTGCACGGCGGATCTGTAGACGGGCGGGTTCTGGTTTACACCCGGGGCGTGACAGATTAAGTGGTATCAGAGCTTAGGGATAGGTCAGTTGGGACTTAGGAAACCCTAGGCTTACGGCGGGCCCTAGGATGTTAGGGTGTGAGAGACGCGACATTTTGCGAAAGTCGGTGATTTGGTTGACTCTTCTGTGAGTGAAGAGGGATCGACATACCCTATTTTTGTGGGACAGTTATGTTGGCTGCAGACAACATAAAGTTACAAAAATAGGGGGATGTCTTTGACTTTCGCTAGATTGGGTCGAGTGTTTGGGTTGTGCTGATTTGCTGTTTGTCGTGGCGAGCGGTGTCTCCCCGACTTTGGGCCCTGACCCGGGTGCACTTGGGTGCAGCTGTTGGGTCTGAGCTAGTTGTTTCGGGCCGGATACCAGATTGGAGTCAGAGAGCTCGGACCCAGGAGACAGGATTGTCAGAGGCTTTTCAGCGGCAGAGTGGGCGAGCATCTGGTTTTGTGACACAGTCGTCGGAGCGGCGGGCAGCTCGACAGTGCTTCCTTCTGAGACCACCCGATTGCAGATCCTCAAGGGCGGGGATTTCTGCAGTACTGATGGGAGCAAGTAGCCCCTCCGTGCCAATGGTTAGTGCTGAGGCGCCGAGGCAGGGTGGATAGTTGACAGCTGATGAGCGGTGACCCCAATGATCAGTTGAGCCAGTTTCGGCGGATAAAAACCTCGATTCTTAGGATTTGGTTTGGAGCTCTTGGGTAGAATCGTGGTGTGGTGATGATGGAGAGACTCTTTGGCAGCCTTCTGGTGTCTAAAGGGTGTACGCAGTTGTCGAATGCGCGTTCTATGATTTGAGGAACGAGGCGCATAGGATATGCGTGGCTGAGAGTGGATTGCGCCAGGATACCTTTCCGTTTGCTCGGACCATCTTTCGCAGGTTTGGACTTGGGGTGCTTCGATAGTGGAGGCAGTGTTTATGGAACTGGCGCTGCATTTCTTTTGGATGGGTGTTGCTGTCAGAGGCAAGTTCTGGATAGAGGCGCTTGATGCCAGATGATGGAGGATAGATCGGCCGGCAGAGACATTTTTGTTTTCCTTTCCTGGTTGGTGGATATCCGTGTGGATAGAGTATGTGGTTTATCTCTGGGGGATTTACCCTGTGTGTTTGATAATTGCATGTTGGGGTGCGATAGACGTGATCGAGGGGTGAGCTCAGTAAGGATAATTGTATCAGGAATTGCATGAATCGATTGTGCTGGTCGTTTGACGTTGATGTCCTGGTAATTTGTGAGACATCCGGGGTTGGGTGGACCCGATGACAGCAACAGCCCTTTTATCAGAGTGGCGCAGCGGTAGCGTGGATTGGCTGTCTGCGAGAGACCGCATTCGGCACCTCAGTGTGAGCTTGGACAGAGGTCGTGCCCCTTTGTGATTGGTCTAGATATGTCGGCTGGCTGAGCGACGACTACTTGCATCGAGCGGTGAATCTGTGCCGCCCGGTTGGAGGGCGCCACGGTAGTGGGTTGAGTTATCACAGGTATGATTTCATCACAGCAGTCGGAGTTAGAGCTTGTTGCATTCCTGCATGGACTAGAGGTAGAGTTGTTACCACATGCACTTGAGGTACCGGTTACTGTTGGCATTATGCAAGTGGGGGAGGCTTGTGGATCATGTCCAGTGTAGCAGAGGCCGTGAGTTATGCCGGCAGACATATTGGTGTCTGTGGCAGCTTAGTGTTTGACCCAGTGCATGGGATTGGTTGGCGTAGTGCCACAGGAGGTTTGACTGTCAAGAGAAAGGGCTTTGATTTTCTGCAAGGCAGATAATGGAAGGCAATCTGTTTGTCGAGACTGTTAGAGCACACCGTTTGCAGCGACTGTGTGAGAGGTGCCTACGGTGACAGCGGGACTTAGGGATATCCCTTTTGCTCGTGAGATTCCGGGTGTGAGACCACCTGAGCCGATGTTATGCGCCAGAAGGGGAGATTTTGATTGTGGTTGTCGTGGTTCTGGAAACCGCGCCAACTTCGTAGCACCTCGTTGGATATCGCTTCTAGAGCTGCGGGAGTTGATGGCATAGGTGCGGGGATCTGATGGATCGAGGGTCTGTTGGACCTAGTGCTACGACGCTGATACCCGACGGTGAGAGCCCTTTGTAATTGGAGCCCAGTCAGGTCCAGCTATTATTTAGGGCCTTTGATGGAGTTCTGCCCCGGCAGTTGATCGATTATGATGCCTACACCAGTTTGAAATTTACAGTTGAGTATTTCGCCAAGATGGCGTACAAGAGACGCTAGGGGCATTAGAAGTACAGTGAAGCCAATGGAATGGACTAATGCCTTGTTGCCTTTAAGATTGAGGAACACTGTTTCCAGTGGGACATGAACGGATTGATAGCAGCGATCTCTAAGGACATTTTGGCTTTACCCCCCTTCCCGAATGATTTTGAGCTTGTGGAGCATTTGTAGATGCTGTGGCAAGGTCTGTGAGGAAAAAAGCTTTATGCCAAGTCGTTGTGGTGCAAGTTTTAGTTTTGAGAGCATGTCTTCTTGGATTGCCTATTCAAGCCATAGGGGCGACTGTGGAAATCCGGCCAAAATGGATGGTAATTAAGACTGGCCGAGATCGACGGTTATTGTTGAGGTGAAGAGCTTTTGGACCGGATGGTGCTTGCAGAGCCTGATGATCAGATGACGAGTTTGGTACCAGCGCCGATTTTAACCTAGTCAGTAGTGGGAGATGGATTTGTGAGTTATAGTGATACCTCCCATAGTGGCTGTAGAGCTATCCTTGGATTTTGTTGAGCATCCTGTATCACCCCGACAGGGCCACTTGGTGGCGGATACCTGGAGCAGAAGAGCTTTGGGGTTGTGCTTGTTGATTCTATATTTGGCGCTGTGTGGGGCCATCTTGGTGTGCAAAGTTTGGGTTTATGTCCTAGAGGATCTCTTTGGATTAGAGGCTGCGGCTGAGCAATCCACTTGGGTGGTTGAGTTTTGAGGGCGACCGAGTGTGAACCCTGCTTGTTTGGGCCCCTTTTCTGTGCAGGTGTTCTGTGTTTGTGTTTCGGGTCGCGTTGGTTGAGTCGGCTCTTGGGGTGTGATTCTTGAGCATGTTGCTCGGGCTGTTCGTTCCTTTCCCCAGTCTTTTGTTGGAAGATCTGAGGTTTTTCTGCATCTCAGCTCAGGAGTGGTATGCTTTGGGCCCCTCGCCCGTGATCGACTCGCTTCTTTGGAGCCCTTTGAGAGTTTGGTGTACGGGGACGCCCGTTGCAAATTCCGGCTCGTGTGGTGAGGGAATTGCGCAATCGGGCTTTGCCGTTCTGGTTGTTGCCGTTCTGGTTGTTGCGGAGTAATCACGGGGAGTGATAGATGACTTGGGAGCTGGAGACGGCGGTGTTGGGTTTTGACCCTGGTTTTTGAGACTCCTAGGGAGTTGCTTTAGTTTCGAGGACGAAACTTTCTTTTAGTGGGGGAGGATGTGGTGACCCGGACCGTTGCAGGGCTTCTACAGTGTGACCGGCAGCTTCGGGAGGCCTACGGGGCATGTCAGCGGTGTTCGCGCGCCAATTTGGACTCAAGTGATGGATTCGGGGCTTAAATAGATCACGTGGATAACCGGAAGACCCCGTTGGATGTTTAGAAGTGTTTTCGCGCAAATCGGATACCAGATTTGGACTCGGCGCGAAATTCGGAGTGAAAATACCTTTCCGGGAGCCTCCGGCAAATTTTAGGATTGGAATTTGGCAAAACGGACGCCGTATTTGGATTCAGCGCGCGAAAACGGTCAAGATGGGCTATTTACTTGGATTTTTCGGAGCTTGCTACAGTAATTTACTGTTCACGGCCGGAACAGTGTTTTCCGGCGATCGCCGGCGCCGGCGGCGGCGGCGGGCAGCACCGGCGGGCGGCGGCGCGGCCTCGGGCAGGCGGAGCAGCGGCGGCGCGCGGCGCGGGCAGCGCGCGGGCGCGCGGGCAGGCGCGCGGTCCACGGCGGCGGCCGTGCACTTGGGCGGTGCCACGTGGCGGCTGGTGAGTGGAGGGCTCACAGTGCGCGGTCTATGGAGTAGTCGCGAGGGCTCATGGTCCAGGATGCACCGAGTTTGACACGTGGCATCGTTTTACTGGATGGTTCACGGAGCGCGGTTCACGGAACATTTTTGGTGCACGGTGGACCGACGGTGGGACACGTGGCGGCTTGTGATTGGCTCGGTGTTGTGCTCCCGGTCTACGCAACGGGTGGAGCAGTTGCCGTACGCGACGTGCGGGGGAGCAGGGTGCGCGGTTCACGGGCGGTGCACGGTTGTTGGGGCCACGTGGCGCGCCGTCGTTGGGTGGCTCACGTGCACCGGGCGCAGCGAAAGGTTTTTCCTGGATTTTCCCTTAAGTGCATCCGAGAGCTCTTCCAATGGGGATTTCGACCCCTTCGAGGCCTCAGCTCGAAGGGGACATTAGAGGATGAATTCTTCCCCTTGAAGTGAGGATCAATTCTACAAGTTTCAGATTTTCGGGTGGCACGGATTTCGAGATCTCGATTTTACGGCGCGGCGCGACGTTGCGTTTTCTGTGTTCTTCTTCGGCGCAGCAGCAGTGTTTTAGCTCCCCCGGCCTACCCCGAGCTCCTTTTTCTGTGATTTTTGCGCCGTTGGCTTCACGACAGGTAGGGCTTCATCTTTCATTTGGATCGCGCACTCTGATTTTGCTTCTTTGGCTCGGATCCCGAGGTAACAATGGACCCCCTTTTTCTGTGAGGAATGTGAGGACAGCATCGGAGTGTTTTGGTCATATCTTCGCGCTCGAGCGTCATACGGAGACGAGCTTATACAACTTTTTCATCTACAGATCGCAAGGAACGCGCTCGTATTTTTATTGGATTTTCGTGAGATTTATTTCGAGGTGAAAATCACTGTTTTCTCAGTGTACTGTGCACAGTCTTTTTCCACAGTTTGTTGTTTGGATCACCACCTTGCCGGATTTTTATCTTGATGTACAGAACTCGGATTTGGGCGTGCAAGGTACCGTTTCGAAGCTATCGACGCGAGGATCGCCGTGATATTTTTATTGGAATTTTCTGGGCAATTTCTGCAGGTGATAATTTAACTGTACAGAATTCGGGATTGTATGTGTTAATTAGTGCTAAGTGAGAGCCTAAGTGTAATTAGTGAGCTTTGTACTGTACCAGGAGTATTGCGGGTGTGCTGAACTTGTTGGAGCAAGGATTTGGAGTTTTTGGTATTTTCAGCTGTACGGATTTGGACAGTTGCTCTTCAGGTGGGTGGTTGCTTTACTCCTCTTTCCTGATATACCCACTAGGAGTATTAGAGTGATTCCCTTATTTGGATATGTTGAATAGTCATCTAATGAACATGCATGCTTAACTAAATAATTGTGAGCCTATCTTATGGAAAATATGTTATATTGGGAATTTAATATGTTGGAACTCATACATGCTTTATGGACATCCTTTTAGCATTTAACCTTGCATAAAGGGGGGGGGGGGAATGTACTTTCATAGGATGATACTGTGAGGTGTCTTGCGGAAGGGTACCACTCGAGGATATTATTTGGACAGGCATAGGGGATGGTTTATATGAGGATGATTAGCAGATTAGGGACAGGTGGGGTCTGATTATGATTTTAGCATGATGATTATACCCAGGTGAAACTATTAATTGATATTCTGGTCGAACCACTATTTGTCACTTTTCTACTTTCTCCCCTGAGGACATAGGCAGGCTTACTTGGACATTTGGTAGGGCCATTTCTTATCGCTACACTTTATGTTGGGGTTTGATTTAGAAGAAACCCTATTTGCTTCTTCTCCCCCTATTCTTTAGTCAGGTGACTATATGTTGCTCGAGTTTGAGCAGGGGATTGGCATTGTGTAGCCGGGGCCTAGATTTTTTGCTTCTGGGGTATTATGGCTGCCGCGGGTAGTAGGCGGTGAACCAGATATCATTGTGGGACATGTTTGTGATCATGGGTGTTGTTGTGAACCCCTACTTTTGATTACCCTCTAGGCATTGGAGTAGCTTCTATGATTAGAAGGCTGATTAATAAATTAGGGGCTTTGGGCATGCATTTTAGACAGGCACATGCTATCTTTTATTTACTACTCTCGTACTTTTATCAGCATGCTTTAGCAAGGTAAAAACATATCGACATCTGCTTTATTTTTTTTATGGTTATCATCTTGGGACATTCGCATGCTTGTATGGTCACCTAGATAGGCCACCTTTTTCTGCTACACTATCATGCTGGAATTGACATAGGAGAAACCCCTTTTGTTATTCTTTTCTGCTCTCATTTGAGGCTCAGGGTATTTGCAGCTCGTGCGCGAGCAGGTGGATAGGATAGTGTAGTCAGGTCCTCGGTTTTTGGGACAGACAGGGTATTGCGGCAACCGCGGACATTGGGCGGTTGACCGGAGGTTTCTTATGCATCAGATTGGGTATCAGGTCTTTCTTTCGTGGTTGGATTTCCCACGGTTTGTCTATCTCGCATCGGGTTGAGATCAGGTCCTTCTTTGGTGGATGGGTTTTCCCACTTTGATCAGAGTCATGATCCAGTCCTGCTTATTTATGATACTTGGGTTACTGAGATACTTTTCCTCGTGTGGGTCGCTCCCCACGAGTGCCACTCCGGAGTAGGCTTTCCACGGTGCAGAGCGCCGGGCACCAGGTTGGGTTTTGAGTCCTTGGGACTCCTTTGCTTCGGTGTTATGCGTAGGCTGGCATACCCGTCGCGGCAGAGCAGGCAGTACCAGTGGTTACTGGTGGTTAGATTGGGTTATTCTGGCTGACATTTACTTCCTGATGCATATATTTAGCTATCCTTTTAGCTTGGCATTTTTAGAGGCATTCTAGTGGTAGCTTTTCATCAGGAGTCTTATTCTTTTTAGCATACCGCCTTTGTTTCCTTTTTGCCTCTGGTAGACCTAGTGGGCGTGTCAGGGTTTGAGGTTTTACCCACTAGGGGAGGCTACTGGTTTACTAGTAGTTCTCACCCCCATTCTTTTTCCTCTTTTCTTCTCTCTTGTTTTGCAGAGTCTTCTGCGGGTGCTACTGGACTTTCAGTGGCGGGTCGAGGTGAGAGGACGGCTGAGTAGATAGATCTCGAGGCAGGATGAGCGTGTTAGCTGGACTGTTGGTGTACCCAGGTTTTTCCTCAGACGGTTGTACTTTCACTTTTGGAACTGGCTTTTGCCAGCATGTTGTATTTTTTTTTATTTTGTGAGCTGGGAGAGACTGATGTAGCATTTATACAGATGTTTTGTACTTTATTTCCAGCTTCGGTCTGAGATGTATTAGTTTTAGTTCAGCTCTGTTTTTATTGCTCTTTTATCTTATCTTTTTATCTGAGCAGGTTGTTGACGCTTCGTGTACGCGGGAAATACCGTGTGCACGGCGGATCTGTAGACGGGCCCGGGTTCTGGTTTACACCCGGGGCGTGACAGGCACTGTTGGGAAAAGAAAAGATGTCCGATTCTTTAACGGCGGAGCAGAAGGAGGAGATTGATGACAAAGCTCTTACGGCAATACAATTATGTTTATCCGATGAGGTATTGCGAGAGGTCTTGGATGAAAAGACCGCTGCAGGGCTTTGGCTTAAATTGGAATCTCTCTACATGACGAAGTCTCTCACCAACAAGTTATATTTGAAGCAACGTCTCTTCATGTTGCGCATGACGGAAGGTACCTCTATTAAATCACATTTAGATGAATTTAATTCTGTTATTATGGATCTTCGCTCGATAGATGTTAAGATCGATGAGGAAGATGAAGCTCTTTTATTATTATGTTCTCTACCACTCTCTTATAAGAATTTTCGCGAAACCTTCTTATTTGGTCGAGATACTCTATGTCTCGATGATGTCAAATCTTCTTTATTATCAAAGGAGAGGATTGATATGCAGATAAGTAATGAGACAGGTGGAGCTTCAGGAGAAGGTTTAGTTGCTAGAGGGAGGTCTCGGGAAAGGGGTTCCGGTAATAGAGGTACATCGAGATCAAAGTCAAAACACAGGAATCTGATTTGCGGCTATTGCAAGAAGAAGGGTCACATAAAAGCTGATTGTTTCAAGTTGAAAAATAAAGAGCAGCGGAAGAATAACGGTGATAAGAATCAAGATCAGAAAAACACCAATGCTAAACCAGAAGCAAGTGTTGCAGCAGGAGAATCAGATGGCGGTGATATTGTCTTCACAGTTACGGATAAGACACGCAGACAGGATGAGTGGCTTATGGATTCCGCATGTTCCTTCCATATCTGTTCACATAGAGATTGGTTCTCGACGTACAAGCCTATTGATGGTGGAGATGTATTGATGGGAAATCACTCTAAGTGTACAGTTATTGGTATTGGCACTGTTCATTTACGGATGTACGATGGACTAGTGAGGACTATATCTGAGGTTCGGCATGTTCCGGATATGAGAAAAAAATCTGATTTCATTAGGTACACTTGATGCTAAAGGTTTTAAGTATTCTTCGGCTGATGGATTAATGAAGGTCGCTAAAGGAAATCTTGTAGTGATGAAGGCCAAGTTGACCGACATGTTATATGTTCTACAGGGTTCCACTGTGACAGGTTCAGCAGCGGTGATTTCTTCCTCTATGTCAGATTCAGATAGCACCAAATTATGGCATATGCGACTGGGCCATATGAGCGAGTATGGTATGATGAAGTTGAACGAGAGAGGTTTACTTGGTAATCAGAGTTTAGAAAAGTTGGATTTCTGCGAGCATTGTGTTCTTGGCAAACAAAAGAGAGTCAGCTTTAAGGCCGCAGTTCATCGAACAAAAGGTATTCTAGATTATATTCATTCTGATCTTTGGGGACCATCTCGTACTCCTACTCATGGTGGTGCTAAATATATGTTGACTTTTATTGATGACTATTCTCGTAAGGTGTAGGTATTCTTTCTGAAAAGTAAGGACGAGGTGTTCAGTTATTTTAAGCAGTGGAAGGTTATGATCGAGAAGCAAACTGAAAAGAAAATCAAAAGATTAAGGACTGATAATGGTTTGGAATTCTGTTCATCAGAGTTTGAAAAATTCTGCAAGAATGAAGGGATCGTTCGACACAAGACCGTTAGGCATACTCCACAGCAGAATGGGGTGACCTAACGGATGAATAGAACTCTTTTAGAGAGAGCACGTTGCATGCTCTCTAATGCTGGCTTAGCAAAGAGTTTCTGGGCAGAGGCGATCTCTACGGCATACTATCTGGTAAATCGTTCTCCACATTCGGCACTTGATTGCAAAACTCCGGAGGGGGTATGGTCTGGTAGTCCTTCTGATTATTCTAATTTGCGAATATTTGGTTGTCCTGCTTATTTTCATGTAAATGAAGGCAAGTTAGAACCTAGGGCTAAAAAGTGCATCTTTATTGGTTATGCGACGGGGGTTAAGGGATATAGATTGTGGTGTCCTGAATCGTCTAAATTAATTATTAGTAGGGATGTCACGTTTGATGAGTCTATTATGCTATATCCTAACCGAAATTCTTCTGATGAGACCCCGAGTGCTAGCAAGCAGGTGGAGGTAGAGACTGATGGTATAGTTCAGTCACAGAATTCTTCTCAGTCAAAAGAAGTTCAGTTGCCAGACACCTCAGTTACTGAAACCCCACAAGTTGAGAGGCAGAGCATTGCTACAAGTAGAGCGAGGAGACAGATAAAACCACCGCAGAGATATGGTTATGAAGATATGGTTGCCTATGCTCTTTCAGTGGCACAAGATACTGAAGAAGAAGGAGAACCTTCCACATATAATCAAGCTATTTCTAGTGCCAGTTCTGCGGAGTGGTTGTTGGCGATGAATGAAGAAATAGAATCGCTCCATAAGAATCGCACATGGGAGTTAGTAAAACCGCCTACAGGCAAGAAAATTGTTGGCTGCAAGTGGGTCTTCAAGAAAAAGGAAGGAATCCCTGGCGTGGAAGATACAAGGTATAAAGCTCGTTTAGTTGCTAAGGGCTACAGTCAGGTAGAAGGTGTTGATTTTAATGATATTTTCTCACCCGTCGTGAAGCATACTTCTATTCGTGTTCTTTTATCGTTAGTAGCCATAAATGACTTGTATCTTGAGCAGCTTGATGTTAAGACAGCTTTTCTCCATGGAGAACTTGAGGAGCAAATTTATATGAAACAGCCAGAGGGATTCATTATTGAAGGGAAGGAGGACCATGTTTGCCTGTTAAGAAAATCGCTTTATGGCTTGAAGCAGTCTCCTCGACAATGGTACAAGCGGTTTGACTCCTTTATGACAGGTCACGGATATTCAAGAAGCAAGCGTGACAGTTGCGTATATTTTAGGAAGCTTGATCAGGGATCTTTCATATATTTGTTGCTCTATGTCGATGATATGTTGATTGCTTCCGACGACATAGTTGAGATTAATAAGTTGAAGGCTTCATTAAAGGGTGAGTTTGAGATGAAAGATCTGGGTGCTGCTAAGAAAATTATTGGTATGGAAATTAAGAGAGACAAGAATTCAGGACTTATGCATTTATCACAAGAAAAATATATAGAAAAAATTCTAAAGCGTTTCGGTATGGCAGACGCAAAACCGGTGAGCACTCCTTTTGCGGCGCATTTCAAACTTTCGGCCGAGTTATCACCACAGTCCGATGATGATAGGGAGTACATGTCACATGTTCCATATTCTAGCGCTGTCGGGAGCATCATGTACGCCATGGTTTGCACACGACCGGACATCTCTTACGCAGTGAGCATGGTTAGCAGATATATGACCAATCCTGGTAAGGCTCATTGGCAAGCTGTTAAGTGGATTCTGAGATACTTACGAGGTACCAGTAGCACTTGTTTGGAGTTTGGGAGGTGTAAGGATGGTGTGGTTGGATATGTTGATTCGGATTTCGCAAGTGATTTGGATAGGAGGAGATCACTTTCAGGGTATATTTTCTCTATTGGAGGATGTGCAGTTAGTTGGAAAGCTTCATTACAACCCATTGTCGCCTTGTCCACGACCGAGGCGGAATATATTGCTATGACAGAGGGTGTGAAGGAAGCTATGTGGTTAAGAGGCTTATATGGAGAGCTTACTTCTTGTTGGGAGCCGACGATTGTTTATTCAGATAGTCAGAGTGCTATTCATTTGTCTAAAGATCAAATGTTTCATGATAGGACGAAGCACATCGATGTAAAGTTTCACTTTGTTCGGGATGTGATCGGAAAGCGCACAGTGACTGTTAAGAAAATTGGTACCGAGGACAATCCGGCGGACATGCTTACTAAGTCTCTTACAATTGCCAAGTTCAAACATTGTTTGGACTTGGTGGCAGTTAGCAGCATTTGAGGCCCTATGGGGCGTTTGGAGAAGACGGAGCATTAAGGAGCATTAAGGTGAATTTCAAGTCAAGGTGGAGTTTTTTGACAACCTCAACACAGCGGCTAAAAACTACAAATCAAACCAAGGTGGAGATTGTTATAATTTGGTTTAGATTTGTATTTATCTAAATTGAATTTAAATCCTAATCTAATTAGGATAATATGAGATTTAGATTGTTGGGTAAAACTATAATTTAATTAGGGTTTAATTAGACTACAAACCCTAATTAGATTCTAGTTTTGAGGCATATATTATATATAGCATACCCGGCCACTTTAATGAAGCCGCAACTTTTAATTAGCCGAAGCGCTAATTAATTTAGGCCAAACAAGGAAGATACGTGTTGTTGGTGTTGGTACATACGGCCATATTAATGAAGCCGGGATTTTAATTAGAGACCATGCTCTAATTAATTTAGCAACCCAAGAGGAGAGAGGCCGTATTGGAGGAGCCATATGTTGCTAATGAAGCCGGCGATTAATTAAGAAATTGAAGCTCTAAGGTGAGGGCGTTCATATGATTGGATTCTTAGAAATCGTTAGGGTGGACGCAAATTTTGATATTTCGGATTTATTTGGAGTTTCGATTTTCTTGAGAGATATAATCTTTGTATTCTTCTTTTGACTTTAATACAAGTCTTCGCTCCGTCTTCGCCCGTGGACGTAGGCCAGTGGCCGAACCACGTAAATCTTGGTGTACACTTTTCTTTTCTTTTCTTACATTATTTTATTCTTGGATCTATTTTTCACCGTTTCGATTTAACAAATCCATTGGCCCAGAATTCAGCGATCCATCGAAAAGGTTCAGGAAAATATTTAGAAGGTCTTCTTTTCCCATCTTCCAAAACTTTTGATAAAATCTCATATTTAACCTATATATATGTCATAGGAGTTTTGTCATTACCTAATTGAAAGGTAGCATTTTTAATCTTATCCAAAGTACAAGGTTTAGTGAAGTTATTCGGTTGGAGAAAGGGCCTAGTACTAAAAGATTGCTCCAATCACCTAACAACGGACTATTGGGGACACTCGGAGCGAGCAGATCATTGAATTTATTGAAAAAATACATCCTTTTTCCCTCCTCCCCAAGGATATATAGTCCTTCTATCTTCTATCACGTCACCGAGTGAAAAAAAAAAATTGTATTACCATTGTCTTTCTTTAACCAGTCTTGCCTAATTCGTGATTTTCACAAGATTTTCGTGTTCGAAAATATTAATTGAGGCTCCGGTATATTATGTTTGCCTATACTGATATATGTGAGCCTATATTTGCACTATTGTAAATTAATGTATTATTTATGTATGCAAATTTCAAATTAATATAACCTTGTTATAATATAACTAAAAAGTTTTTTTTTTTAAAAAAAAAAGGTAGGATAAGATCAATGTGAGTACCCGGTGGCATTAATCCTATTCCCTTTTGGTCCAAACCAACAATTTAATCACATATCTCATAGTTAATCCAAATTATGTACGGAACAATTTAATCACATATCTCATAGTCATAAAGAGATTAATTATGTGGTACTTTCTCTAGAAACAGAAGCAATGCTAAATATAAACAAAACTAAACGGACCTACGAACAGGTGCAGTACACGTAAACTTTTTGGTAATGTTTGGTTGGGGGATTATGAGTTTGGGAATAAATTTTTTTATCTCTGAGATAGCTTGTTATTTCGGAATAGTTAGAAATAAAAGAAAAATAGTGCTTGATTTGTAAAGCTGGTATTCTTAGGAATAGCTGAAATTATGTTTGGTTTATTTCTTAGAATAAACAAGAATAGTAAAATAATAAAAATAATTATAATTTTAAAATAAAAATATTTTATCTAATTAATTAATATAAAATATTAATTAAATAATAATTAATATTTGTATAAATTAAAATTTATATTTTAGTAAATAATAATGTTTAATTTTTTAAAAATTAAAGTTAAAAAAATTAAAGTTTGTATAAATTTTAAAATTTTAAAAGTTGTATAAATTTTAAAATTTATTAAATTTATAATTTATTAAAAATTAAAGTTACAAATTTAAAAAGTTATAAAATTTAAAATTTCTTAAAATTTTAAATTTTAATTATCTAAAAAAATGAGTAAAAGATTATGCAAAAATTTTAATTTTTAAATATTTATAAATTAAAAAATTTCTATTAAAAAATTAAAAATTTACATATACAAAATTTGTATAAATTTTAAAATTTTAAAATTATAAAAAATTAAATTTAAAAGTTTTAAAATTTATAAAATAAAAAAATTTAAATTTAAAATTTTATAAATTTTATAAACTTTAATTTAAATTTTAAAAAAATTAAAAAAAAAAAAGATTGAAATAAGGTTTTTCTCGAGTAGGAACAACCTTATTTCCACTAATGGAAGGAATTGTTATTCTCCCTTTTTAACGGGCTATTCCAGAATAGCCCGTTAAGGGAGGGATAACAAATCCCTCCTTTTTTTTTTTTTTTTTTTTTGTGTTTGGAGGATAAATGGAGGATAAAGGAGTTATCTCCCCCTTTATCCCCCAACCACATAGCCTTTATGATTACACGCTGCCATCTACGCTCTCTACCCAAAGAAAACAAAAGAGTCTGTATATGGAACAAGATACTAGATGCAAAATGATCATACTTAATCCACAAATGATTTTGATTAATTGCACTATTAAACCTATCCCAAATATAGTGTATTGTTAAAGCCCAACAACAATGAAGGCCCAATTAAAAAAGCCTCTTTGGCCCAATCCATTTGATGGCCAAGCCCAAAATTCCAGGCCTTTCAAAGTACAGCTCAAATTTTCGCCTGCCAATTAAAAATTAACAGGGCCTAAAATGTAGAGATATTTGAGGGGTCTGGCTCGGGGGTCGGCGAGAAGAGAACTCTTTACTTTTATGATCAAATGTAAATTTCAAATTTAATCATCTAAATTTGCGTCCCAGTAGCTTCGTTTGGCTTCCAACCATAACAAAACTATGCACCAACAAGTCACGCTACCCAAAATATGTAGATGTGTCTATCTCTTTTTAATTATTATTATCTTATTGGCAGTAATAGTCAATGTTTTTGCCTAACAATATCGACACCATGCGAAGAAGTGTATTTTTTTTAACTTTTTAGGGACAAAAATATTGCAAAGAGTGATTCAAGCCGTTACCCCGTGTTTCTGCCTCCGACAAATGAATATTAATCCAATCACATATATATATATATATATATATATATATATATATATATATATATATATAAAGAGAGAGAGAGTTAGATCGGAATACTATTAATAGTATTAATTCATTGATGTTATTAAGTTTTTAATTTTTGAATTAATAGATGTGTAGTTGAGATGATAGTAGACTCCTTAGGTTTAATAAGTGGTTGGAAATATAGTAAAATTTAACAAGTAAAAATAATCAAATGGTAAAAAACTTGATAACACCAATAACTTGATACTGTTAATAGTATAGTAGCCGAAATATATATATATTATATATATAGAGTCCGACTATTATACTATTGATAGTACCAAGCATTTTGTGCTATCAAGTTTTCTACCCTTAAATTAACCCCTTTAATTATTTTCACCTGTTAGATTTTACTATTTTTCCAACCACCTATTAAACTATCATCTCAACCACATATTTTTTAATTTAACGGTTAAAAATTTAATAATTTCAATAACTATATATATATATGGGTTAATTGCCTGTGTACCCCTGAAATATGAAGAAATATCTGATTTACCCCTCTTATTTTTTTCTTTCCAATATACCCTTCATACGTTCCACCGTTATTAAAAATACCCCTACCGTTTCCCTTTGTTAAGTTAACTAGGGTTAAACTAGAGTTAAATAATAATCGGAGTTGAAAACTATCAGATATACCTATTTTGCCCCGGTTTAGGGTTTAAGGTTTAGGGTTTAGGATTTTTTAGAGTTTTAGGGTTTAGGGTTTAGGGTTTTAGGGTTTAGGGTTTTAGGGTTTAAGGTTTAGGGTTTTAGGGTTTAGGGTTTAGGGTTTAGGGTTTTAGAGTTTAGGGTTTTAGGGTTTAGGGGTTTAGGGTTTTAGGGTTTAGGGTTTAGGGTTTAAGAGTATATTTGAAAGGATAAAATAGTAATTACACACAGATAACGGCAGTTTCAAACGGTACACTAACAGAGTTTAACTTCAGGGGTATTTTGGAAAGAAGTTGGAACGTAAGAAGGGTAGTTTTAATATTAGCCTTCTAAGAGGGGTAAATCTAAAAACAGAAAAATTTTTAGGGGTACGTAGGAAATTGCCCCTATATATATATATATATATATATATATATATATATATATATATATTAACAATTAAAGTCTACAACCGTCGCTCTGAATTAGTAGGTACCTCTGTATGCCATAATTTCGTAACCTAACTAATGTTCAGAAAAAAGAAAACTTGGACCTAACCGAGTCAAGACCTATTAATTACCTCTGGCCCATGTATGTTGAAACACAATTTATTATTGCCTCATTAGCCACCTAACCCAACTGGTTACCGCGATCTGGGTTTGAACCTGACTAAGTCAAGTATGTACTGCTTTTGCGCCCATCCATATTTGAATACAATTTATTGAGTAATATTATATATATATATTCCATCCATTTAAAAATAAAAATTTAGTCACTAATTATTTCAAAATAACTGATAAAATTTATTTTATTTCTAAATGGATGGATGCATGATGGATACTCATTTGAGATGTATGATTAGTATTCTTCTATTTTATTATGAAAAAAACTTTATGAATAGTCGCTATACTTTTCCGATATTATGAGTTGGTTCTAAACTTTATTATTGGGTTTAAAAGAGTTATTTTGAATAAAATTTAATTTTTGTAAAATTGCACAATATAAATATTTGAAGATTTAAAAGTGTAGGGACTAAATTGCAAAGCGAATGGCGTTGACGGGGACTCGGTCCACCGTGCTCCCAATTTTCTCGCGTGTGGACCACGGGACCGCCGACACTGTGGACCCCACCCGTTCACCTCCGAGCTAATCTCGACCGTCCAATACGATACCAGGCAACTACCCAAATCCCCATTATCACCGTCCAATCCTCCTACCTCCAGCATCACTGCACCAGCCATCAATAATAGACCTCGATCCGAGCGTCCAATCAACGGCCGATATCAACCTGATGGGGCCCACAAAGCGTGGGATACAATTGAAGTGCTCTTCGCGGTAACTTTATTTACAAAATAACCCCCCGAAATCCCCGTAATTCGCGCAAACCATGGCCGCACGATACCGGCGAAGTCCACGTGGCATATCGTAATCCCCAAAAATGCGTCCGTTAAGATCTTCCCCCGCGGGTCACCAGAATACACAAAGGACATCCCCCATTTTCCAATAAGAAAATGAGGAGGCAGCATTAAAATAGAATGTAGTTAAGGGAGCGCCATGCAATTTTCGGCTTCTAATTTAAAAATTAAAAAAATACTTTTTACACACCTCAAATTTAAATATTCAAATTTTAGAAAAATTCAAATTTTAGAAAAATCGTTGAAACCGAAACTGAAGGAAGGAATCAAACGCCGACCCATTTTTATTTCCCTTTGGTTTGCATTTCCGTCTCTCCTCTCTCTCTTTCTCTCTCTCCGCTTCTCCTTCTCTTTTTTTCCTTTTCTATTTATTTATTTATATGAATTAAGAAGAGGAAATAAGGAGAAGGAGAGGAGAGAACGATGGAGAGGAGTGTACAGCAGGTGGAGGAGCTCACCTCCGGTGCGAGCGGCCGCATAATTCCGGTTTGTAGGAACATCCGCCGCTCCGTGCTCTCTCGCGCGGCGCTCCACCGTTTCATCGTCCTCGTCTACTCGATCGTCCTAGGGTTCCTGCTGCTCCTCCGCCGGAGTTCCAGGGCGGCGCAGCCGCCGCTCTCGTCGCCGCGGCGGAAGGTAGCGGGAGGGGGTCGCCGGAGGGGGTGGATGGCCGCGGCGGCCGCGGCGGAGGAGGAGGACGTGAGGCGGCGGAGGGCGCTCGCCGAGGAGGTGCGCATGATGGAGTCGTCCGATCTCGGCGGCGGCGGGGGCGAGCGCGGCGGGGGCGGGGAGAGGGTTGGGGCTGTAGATGGGAGACGTTCGTGCTCGCGGGGGCGAGGAGGAATGCGCTCTTCTGCCGATCGTGGGTCCCGGCCTCGGGCGACATGAGGTGAGGTCTCGACTCTCGATCGGATCCTTATATTAGGGTTTCGTTCTTAATCGGAGAGGGTTTTTTTTTTCGCATTCTAGCTTTGCTTTTCCCTGTCTCCGATCTGTTTGATGTGTGAGAAGGATGGGATTTTCCTGTTTTGATGCGCCATTTGATTGGATCGTGGGCTTGCTGTTAATTACCTTTGCTTAAGGCTGTTGAATCGTAGAACGAATTGAAAGATGATATCCGAGTAGTTTAGCTTATTTTGAGGTTCTATCCTATGGTGAGGTGATTGTGCCCCAATTCCTTTCCATAAACTACATCCAAAAGCAAATTTTAGGCAGGATCGTGCTCAGCGACTTTAACAAATTGTTCTGGGTGATTTATCTGCACAAAAGTGTAATGCTTTCGGTATTCTGATCATCAACTCTTGGCCTATATACACTACATTTGCTGATCATTGCTCCTTTTATTTTGTTCTAGTTGATTCCTTTTCCCAGTCCTGTGTATTGTTCTGATTAGCTTTTTGGGCTGTTATGACGTCTCCAATTTTACCGTAAAATCTGCAATTCTACAGTAAAATCTGCAAAAATTTGTTTATCTAATCAGCTAAACTGATACCATGCCAGGTAGAATCGTCTTAACATAATTTAGCTTCCTTAGAAAGGCTTCCAACTTTGGCCCTTCAAGTGTCTCTTCTGGTGCGAAATTCGTTAGAAATATTATAAGTAATCAGCTGCTTATACTTTCAATTGCTTGACATGAAACCTGTTGAGAAGGGTGATATTTGGTAGAGACGACTAATCAGCTACACCACGTGTAATACAAGTTGTTCTTTTAATGTCGGAGCTCTTTTTCTCTGATGTTTAGCGGTTGTCCCTGTAAGGCAGTGAGCGTGTGGAACCCATTGGATTACTTTATTTTTATATTTTGAGTGATCTAAGTAGTTGCCTTGCACAGGTTGCCACTAATTGTGGAGACAAACGGTATAGAATATACTATTCAATAATGTTCGATCCTATTTTAGAAATTTTCTCTCTTTTTTTTTTTTCAGTGTTACATGTTACTTAATTCAATCCTGGAGCAGAGTGTCAGTTATATATAAGCATTAGAATAACTTGATAGACTAGTGGCAATGGTCCCATTCCAGTTAGCATGAGTGATGGTACAATTGATTTTGTCGTGATACCTCCAAATTTCTGTTTGTTTGTTGGAAAAGTATGGGCCATTGTTGGTTGTCTCTTTTCGTCAGCAATTTGCAGATTTTGAATTTAGTTCATGCAGTTTCACATATTTGTGGGAAGTTAAGCCACCCCTTTGGAAAAATTAGGCCGATCGAAGTCTCCATTTATAACCAGTGGTATTGACCCTCTTGTTCTAAACCTTCCATTTCTCGGGCCAAACAATGCCTTTTGTTAAAGGCACTCTAACCCCTTAGGGTGTGACATCAGATCATTTTCATGCAAATACCCAGCTGTGGCACATGCTGGTGCTTGTTTCGATTGTTGTCTTGTTAGGAGTAGGTAGGTACTAGCAAGGTAGAATATCTCGGTGGCTGAGAGCATAAGCTAGAATGTGTGAGCTATACACTCATTGCTCCCCTTCATGCTAACCATTCAAGTTGCTTACTATATTTCTTTTTGGCCTATGTTTCTTAATATAAATGCAGCATATTGGAAAGATAGACTATAAATGTTTGATTGTTGACCTTTGCATATAAGTCTCATATTACAATCTTGCTATGGAGTGATAAATATTATTCCTTCTGTACTCTCGTTTATCTTTAAAAATTTTGCATATTCCTTTTCCTACGTGCAATATACATAGATATACAATAATGATGATGTTCCATGATTCATTTAAAGTTAATTTTTGCTGATTTTCTTTATTTTTTGTACCTTAAATCATATGTTCACTGATTTTTTAAAAAATTAATTTTCAGGGGCATTTTGTTGGTTATACATGGGCTCAATGAGCATAGGTGAGCAGGTTATGAGCATACTTTCAGAGCAATTTTGTAATTTTGCTCACACGAAGTCGTACTCAGACTTTGATAGCTAATGGCTCTGGCGACATCCATTTTGCTATTGCATACACTAATTTGGTCAATTCACTTAAAAAGCCTGAGAAGAATGACCATATAATCTTATATTGATCCTGTCTTCATATTTATTCTTCTCTAAATTTTACACTTTTGCCTGGATATATGCTGAAGCAGAAGCCAATTGCAAAAGGTGCCTTTTATCAAATGCAATAATATCCTAATTATTGAGAACCTTATCTGATACATGTTGATTTTTCGTTTTGCCAGTGGAAGATATGTACATTTTGCAGAGCAGCTAACATCATGCCAATTTGGAGTATATGCAATGGATTGGATAGGTCGGTATAGTTCTACTTCATTATTGAATGCATGATATTTCTCTTTTTATCTCGTTCAGTGGTTTTCCTTGAAAGCAAAAGGTTTCATATTCTGATGGCATCACTCTTGTGGCATCAATTCCCGGTGGAATCAATGCTTTATCCCTCTTTCATTTTTTTTAAAAAAATTGAGAGAGAGAACTTTTTCTTTTCCTTCTAGATCGTGCTGCTTTTTATCTCCAATTTCCTTGTGTCAATTAGTCTTAAATAATCCTTCTGGATTGTTATCCTCAAAAGGTCATAAATTATGGAAACTAACATCGAAATTAAAAAAGTAAACCAACATTTCGTGGTCTTTTCTAGGCCATGGTGGAAGCGATGGATTGCATGGATATGTACCTTCATTAGATTATGTTGTTGAAGACACAGTGAGTTTCTTTCCTTTCCAATTTTATTTGAAAGTTATCAAAAGTTGAAACTGAACATTTATGCTTATCTGATGCTGGATTTAATTATATGGCAATAAGCAGGTAATGTTCCTGGAGAAAATTAAGTTGGAGAATCCTGGTGTCCCATGTTTCCTCTTTGGTCATTCTACTGGTGGTGCTGTTGTTTTGAAGGTAGTATTCATATGGAAATTACTTGACTTTGGGTTGAGTTCCAGTTGTTTCTTGGTTTTTTAAGCAGTGTCTTTGCAATTTTTTCAGGCAGCATCCTATCCTCATATCGAAGCCATGATAGAAGGAATTATACTAACCTCACCAGCGTTGCGAGTAAAGCCTGCTCATCCTATAGTTGGGGTAATATTCACTATCACCATGTTCTTACTTGTGAGACATGCTAATTCTCATTAGTCTCTATAATAGACAGGAAACTCTCCAATAAACAAAGAGATGAAATGTTGTAATTTGACAAGAATGGGGTAACATAAAAGATTTCAATTTATCTTGTGGGTTGAAGTTGGAAGCAGTGACATTGATATACATACGGTTTACTGCAATTTGGCCTATTAAGCATGCTAGATTATATCGGCTTGTAGATAATGTTAAACAATCGCGCAAGTTGCTTTTGCTTCTTTAACAAGAACAGCTATAATTAATGATACACTTAATCTTTTTCTGCAGGCTGTGGCACCAATCTTTTCGCTTGTAGCTCCAAAGTTCCAATTCAAGGGAGCGAACAAAAGGGGCATTCCGGTTTCAAGGGATCCCGCAGCTATGATAGCCAAATACACCGATCCTTTGGTCTACACAGGTCCAATTAGGGTTAGGACTGGCCATGAGATACTTCGCATATCATCTTATTTGCTGCAGAACCTTAAGTCGGTGACTGTCCCGTTCTTCGTCCTCCACGGAACGGCAGATCGGGTGACTGACCCGTTGGCTTCTCAAGATTTGTACAACGAGGCCCCATCAACATACAAGAATATAAGGCTTTATGACGGGTTCTTACACGATTTACTATTCGAGCCGGAGCGAGATGAAATTGCCTCGGAGATTATATACTGGATGGAGAAGAAGTTGAAACAGGAAAGCTTATGAAGTTTTCAAATACCAAACACATTTTGGCTCTCGAGCTTTTCGTGACAAAACGCCTGGCAAAATCCAAGGCATATTTCATAGTTGATTAAATAGATTTATCTCTACTTGTATTTGTCTGTTATTTTATAAATGTGAAAGGGATTATGATTTGTGAAATATTGGAAATTATGTTTATGTGTAAATATAAATGCTAGGATGCAGTTTAGTTCAAATGAACAGTATATTTCTGTGATTGTGATGTGTTCTACAACAAGAAAAGGGTAATGTGTTGTTCTGCATTTCTTTCGAAAATTCTGGAGCAACAATTGATTTGTTCTCTCACCAAAAGCTGAAGTTTTAATTTAATATTTTACTTTTACTGCAATAAGAGAGGCTACTGAGGAGATTCTATAAAGGTTATTTAGAAATAGGTCTCTGAACTTTATTATCATTTAAGAAATGTTCTTTCAACTTTATTTGTTTCAATTCAAAGTATTTCAGTCAATTAAATTACAAATTTCTATGAAAAATGCTAGATGTACACCCCAAATGGGATGTACATCTTACACCCACCCCTGGGGTGTTTCTATTGTTTTAATTAGTATTTTTTACACCCACCCCTGGGGTGTTTCTATTGTTTTAATTAGTATTTTTCTCGAATTCACAGCTCTAAATTTTGCTTACTAGTTAACCAAAATAAAAAATATATGTGGAAGGGCCTATTTCAAAAAAGCCCATCTCTGAGGGAATCTCCAAATGTTTCAACCCATTAAAATTTAATAAAGTTATTACTCAAAAAAAAAAAAAAAAAAAAAAAAAAAAAAAGAAAGAGATCATTTTTTATTTTTTCTTTTGAAATTAATAACCTTAAGCCAAAGGCCACAACATAGTTACATTAATTTTTCGCTTAAAGAAGTGCTCAGAAAATTTCTCATAAATATTCGCAACGTACACGTCTTTACTACACAGTGGAGTCTTTAAAACTGCATATGTGTTTCTTAATGCTTGAAAGAGAACAAAAGGCAAAAAAAAAAAAAAAAAAAAAAAAAAAAAAAAAAAACTGTAGAAATATTACTACTCAAATTGTGGTCCAAGAGGAGAATAATTTCATTAGTTGGTGTGATGTGTGATGGTGCAATTTCTCATTTCAAGTTATAGAAATATATATTTGTAATCCAAATTGGTGAGAATTTTAGAAAGTGTCTTTAGATATAGTTTGGGTGAAAGATTTTGTTGGCCTATATATGAATTAGCATAAAGACCAAGCACTAAAATATCATTATATTTGATAGTAAAGTTGAAATAATTTGGAACTATACTGTGCAATATATTGTATAATAGATCAAATTAATATACCAAAATTGATATTTCTAATTTTTACCTGCGCACATATTATCGAAATCACACTTTTAATGCCGCTTAATTCCTAAGTTCTAATGAAAAATCAAAATAACAAATATAGGAGTTGATGTGTTCCACATTAAACTACATGTTCTTAAAATAGAGTTCGACTATAACATGAAAAATTCTTAAAAAATTTTGTAAATTTCTATGATCTAGCTAATTTGGTAATTTGGCAGTTAAAAATGCTTTTTTAATGCTTTGAAGGATCAAAATCTTTAGAAGAGCTTCCAATATATGCCGAATTTGACTATTTATCCATATTTAAATTTTCTTATATATATTGGTACGAAATTATTGTCTAAATTAGTAAAATTTTAATTTTTTTTTTAAATAGTGATACAAAATTATTATCTAAATTAATATAATAGATATTAAACCAAACTTTCTTTAAATTTGACGATGTTTAATTTTGAAAATATTTTCCGTATAAAGTTACTTGTAAACCTGCTATAAATTAAAATAATAATTTTATGCTTCAATTATTTATCAAGAATTATATTTTTTTTAAATTTATAATATTAGAGAAAACAAATTTAAAAATAATTTTAAATATTTTAGTTCATCGAAAATATGAAAATATTGGATTAAGCCGCTATATATGATTTATATCTCTTTTTTGAGATAATGTAATATTACTGACTAAGTTTTACGTCACATCAAATCTTTCTTCTTTTGAGCAACAGACAGCTGGCTGTTACACCTGCAACAGAAAGGGACTGAATTATGAGACGGAAAAGAGAGAGAAAGGAGATAGAACAAAAAAAAAAAAAAAAAAAAAAAAAAAAAAAAGGAAAGGGAAAGTATGTACGTATCTTCTGTTGGCTTCAGAGGAATTTGGAAGAAGGCCACATGGAGAAAGACGGAAGTAGGACATAGAAGGCTCGGGAAGCTCCATAAATAAATAAAGTGCTAGGTGTACATTACTTTGAGGATGTACATATTATATCCTATTTCATTTTTTATTCGCCACATTAAGTGACGAGTGAAATTTATTCCATTCTAAAATAGAATGGAATGTAGGATATACAATCCGAAAGAAGTGTTTATTTATATATACTCATAAATAAAAAGGAAAGTCGGATCCAGGCACATCCCAAAGTTTGATCCGCGAAATTCGTCCCGCCTTGGATGAAGCCTAGAATTCAATTTTTTTGTGAGTAATATTATTCATATATTCGAAAAATTATGTATAATATAAATTATATTTATTTAAAAATAAAATATATTTTATTAATTATTTTAAATTAATTAATAAAATTTATCTCATTTCAGAATAAGTAAAGTATAAAATGTACATCTTAACGTATAAATAATATATTTTTTTTTTCGCATACTACGCTATTACTGTACAAGCTCATAATTATATTTTAATCCACACCCAATCCTATAAGTAGTTACAATTGTAACAGAACAATTAGTTGAATAATAAAAATTCAATTCATTCCTTCTTTTTCTCTCTCCACAGGCATCTTGAGAATAGATGCATGTCTTCCTTATGTTGGATCATATTGGTGATCGATCCAAGTAATCTTCTTCATGTTGGATCATATTCGATAATCGGTTCTAGCATTATACTCGAGTTATCATCGACATCATCATCGTGCTCAACAAATTAAATATTATCATCGCCCATTTTGTCTCCGACTCAAAAATTCCACTTCGTTCGACCTCAATGCCATCCTAGATTCAACCGATTCTTTTCTTTTGAATCGGTCGCATTTCAAATCAAAATGTTACACTGGCTAGCAAAATACTATTTATTTGATGTGACATTTTATTTTTATTAGAGATAGAATAAGATGGGGAGAAGTATACAAGCCAAAATTTGTATGAAGTTGTCCTTTTTTTTTAATAAGTTTTTTAAAATATATTTTTTCGTTTTTGTTTTTTTCTATTCGGAATCTTTTGTTCTTATGTTTGTGCTGGATATTGTCTTTTACCTTCCAAACTTGATGAATTTAAAAAGAAAAACGTTTCGGAATCGAGATATGAATGATTATATATATATATATATATATATATATATATATATATAATAAAAAATTTTAAATTTAAGAGCTTGATATATTTTTATTTAATAGTATGTAGGTTTAGAGGATCTATATATAGATATATATATTTCTTAGGTTAAGGGACCTTTATTTTCACCTTCCGATTTAGTTTTGAATTTTTTTCTTTTTTTTTTTTTTTTTGAAAATGTGTTATAATTTACTTCTCCAAAATTATTTATTTATAATTGAGCTCTACTTTGGAATGAATAGAATTGTCTAGGGACTTTATTCTCTCCCTCTCAAATAATAATAATAATAATAATTTTTGCTTTTTCTCATGCAAAAATACTATATATTTTGTGATCGTACGTAATCTATTTAAGTCAGTGCAATTGACAAGGACAAATCGAAAAAAATATTCCTCGGGCCTGCGCGGTGGATGGACGAGAATAGAGATCGCCATGCTTTCGCAGACTTTTCAAGCTCAACATCTGTAACATCTCAAATAATTTTATATTATATAAAAATAAAAATTTAATTTAAATGAGTATATATAAGTGTACACCTCATAAAGAGTGTACATTCTATACTACACCCCATTCTGGAATGGGATGAATTCTACTGATCACATCGAACTGATCAGTGAAAAAAGCCTCACCCCAGAATGGAATGGGGTGTAGGATATACACCCCCTTATGAGGTGTACACCTAGCAAAGCTCAATTTAAATTATAAGTATCATAAATTTTATTAATAATAATTAATTTAAATATTTTGAACCAATAAATTTGAACTAAGCTTTATTTATGCTAGTTGGTCATATCGTATTAATGATAGATATCAGAGTTAAGTTGTTAGTCCGAAGTGTGAGTGCATTTCACATAAAGTTCTACATTAGATGAAAATAAAAATAAAACTAAAATTATAAATATCATGAATCTTAATAATATAGTTGAATTTAAATATTTTTTAGTCTGTAGTTTGAGTCCAACAAATTATTAGCGTTAGTGAATCAGATAATTACAATATTATTGAATTAAAATATTTTTGCCATAACGAGTGATCAGTATTAACGAGTGTTAGTCATTAAGAGGGAGAATGATTTCCGAGTTACTCTCTCTCCTTTCTATAACATATTTTGAGATCTAATAAACATTTTCAATTATAATTGTCTTCTAGAAGCAATTTTTATTCTTAAGGTGTTTCATTATGGTCCTCCATTTAGCGATGTCACGTTTGTATTTTTTTTATCAAGTTTAATAATAACCTTCTTGTTCCCCTTAAAAAAAATAATAAAAAAAAATTCCAATTTGATTACTGTATGATTATTATAGAGTTGTAACATTGTCATTGCTCCTGTAGTGATGAGTCACCCTTTCCCTAGTGGTCCTTAATAAATGAAAGAAAGAAAAAACAAAACTATGCTTATCAATGGAGAACATATAAGCAGGAGATAGTGGCAATTACCTAAGAAATTTTCCTAGCACCCAGTGTATAATAAGTACATTTCCAGCAAATAGAATGCACCTTATATACTGAGTTAAGCTGAAATACTACTGATAGCAAATATGTTTCATTACTATCGGCTTATTTTTTATGATGAAGTCTCTTCATCGACGATCGACATTGTTGAATATAATCTAAACCACTGAGAGTATTTAGAAATTAAATTTTAAATTTTTTCAATATTATTGTTCTAATAATGAAAGAATTATAAAATTTATAACTTTAATGATAGATATGAGATGTTTGCTCGTTTAACGGTATAAATAAATCTAAAGTAATTAAATTTTAATTAGAAAAATTTTAAACTATTTAAAATTAGATTTATAATTTTGATTTTGATTACAAAAATTCTATTATAATTTTTTGAATGATATTTATTTTTATCTGTTTATTTTTGTATACACTTGATGCTTAAGTGAAAAATATCGAAAAAAATATGAAATTTGATTTTTATATACTTCAAGTAGTTTAGATCATATTTAAACGGTGTCGATCATCGATTCGAAAACTTCATTATCGAAAATAAATCAAAAGCAATGAAACTCGTTTACCATCGATAATATTCCAGATATATATATATATATATATATATATATATATATATATATATATATATATATATATATAAAGAGAGAGAGAGAGAGAGAGAGAGAGAGAGTAAAGCTTATATAATTTCAAAAGTATAAATTTATTCATGCTCGTGAATTTTTTAGCATAAGATCTGTATTGAGATTTCTGCAATTGTACTTTCTCTTTCTTTCTTCTTAATGGTCTTTACAATAATATGGATCCCAATACAAATAGTATAGTAAAAAATTTATAAATATGAATGAATTTGTACTTTTAAATATATATAGGTTCTGCTATATATATATATATATATATATATATATAGAGAGAGAGAGAGAGAGAGAGAGAGAGAGAGAGAGAGAGAGAGAGTATTATATATTTTTAAAGTACAAATCTATCTATACTTGTGAATTTTTTACCATTAAATTTGTATTGGAATTTGTATTTTTGTAAAGTCAACTAAAGAGAGAGAAAGATAAAGTAAAAAGCACAAATCCCAATACAAATTTAATAATAAAAAATTCACAAGCATGAATGGACTTGTACTTTTAAAAGCATATAAACTCTACTCTCTCTCTCTCTCTCTCTCTCTCTCTATATCTATATATATATATATATATATATATATCATAACATTCACATATTCTCTATATGAAAAATCCTGAATTATGAACACATTTTCAACTATTATTTTTTAAGACTGTTTTATGCCTAGGTAATATATTTTTTTTAAAAAAAACTTAACAGTCAAATTGGATCAGATATAGTATATTACTTCTGTGAAATTAAATTTTAATTTTAAAAATATTAGTAATTATACATTGAGTAGGGTTTATATACTTTTAAAAGCATAAATTTAATTATACATATAATTTTTTTACCATTGAATTTGTATTGAGATCCGTGTTATTATAAAGTCAAGTAAAAAATATATATATATATAATATATATATATATAATATAAATTTATTATATATATCATATATATATATATATATCTCAATATAAATTTAATAACAAAAAATTTATAAATATAGCTAAATTTATATTTTTAAAAGTATATATATAAGCTCTAATCTTATATATTCTTATATATTAGATGCAGTGTACAAAGTTTATGCACAACACCAGATTCGAGGAAGTGGGTAGGTTAGGGATGGCTCCATCAAAAGCATCTCCAGTTTTGTGGTCTTTAGACCATCGCATCAATTCCAACAACCAAATATTATATATCTAAATTCTAAGTTAAAGGACTACTCTAGATCTCTCTTTAACTTCTTTTTTCTTTTTTTTTTTTTTTTTTTTTTTCAAATGTAACAAAGTTAGCAGTTCAAGGCACTAAATTTTATGGATAGGACAAAGCTATCCCGCCCCTCACGAAGCCCAAATCCACATTAACATGCATGTAACGTCATAATTTGATTACAAATAAGTTATAAATTATTTTAGGGATATATGGAAGTGAAAAGGATTATTCTAAAATCTAAACTTTGGGTCATTTGAAATGTTTTATCTTGCATCTTATTATTATTATTATTATTGGCCCAAATTATTATATATAAAGATGCAAATTAGTTTAAGTTATTATTATTATTATTATTTGGCTAAAATACATTCCTCGGTTAAGATTTTATTTTTATTGTGTCTTTTTTTTATAATTTATAATTTTTTTAAAAAAATATATTAAAATATATTACTATTATTATTATTTATAGAACAAATAAGGGCATTGTAGCTTTTCAAAAATATTTTTAAAATTTTAAGAGTATATAATATAAGTTTTTGAAAGTTAAATAGAAAAAATCAAAAGTAAATATTTACAATTTCTTTTATACTTTAATCTTATTATTATTATTATTATTATTATTATTATTATTATTATTATTATTATTATTTTAAAAACAATAATACCTATCGATTTTGTGTAATTTTTTTTTTTATATAAATTCAGTTATAAATATAAAACAGCCAAAATTTAAACTTAAAAAGCACATGCATCAATCAGAAAAACTAAAAAATCTTAAGCAAGCAATTTGTTACTTAATTATTTAGGGGGAGGAAGCAATAATATATAATCGGATATACAAATTTACCAACTGGATCTCACCCTCCACATGTACTACTTGCCAGTCACTTCCTCCTCCTCGCCGGCGGCGGCGTCGGCGTCCTCGGCGCGCACCGCCGCCGCCACCCTCTCCGCCATGCCCTTCACCCCGGCGTCGAAGTACTCCGCCAACGCCTCCCGGGTCCATCCCTCCCCGGGCTCGCACTCGAACGACCACTCAATCCTGCAACCCACGATGCTCCCTCCCTCCTCCTCCTCCTTCTCCTCCTTCTCCTCCTCCGGCGCGACTTGCAAAGCCGCGGTGTAGCCGCGGAGGCCGATGCTGCTGTCGACGACCGCGTAGCGCATGCGCCGCGCAGCCGCGTCCGTCGCGAGGAGCTCCTCCAGAGCCCACTGCCCGCCTGTGGCGTCGGCGACGCGGCGCAAGCTCCCGCCGCCGGCGCGCTCGCACGACCCCAGCCCGGGGAGCCAGCGGTGGATGGCGAAGAAGTCGGAGAGCAGCGCCCACGCCCTCCCCGCCGGCACTCCCGGGAGCCCTGCCGACGCCGCCCCCGACCATCTCGCCCGACAGCCCTCCTCCGCTTCTCCTGCTTGCTGCTCCTCCGCCGACGCGCCCGCCATGCTACCCAAAGGTGAGCTTTTTCAGTTTTCTTTCCTTTTTTTTAAAACAAATAAAAAAAAATTTATAGAGAGTGGAGGAGGGCTGTAGAGGTCAGGAGTCATGGGGATGGTGGAGGGAATCTATTGGAAAGCGAAGATATATTTTTTTTTTTTTTTTTTTTTTTCATTTGCTAAATTATAAAATATTATTTTTTATTATAAAAATTGAAATAAATTGTATATTTCCCTTCTCAAACACTAATTTACTATAATTTTTTATTCAAATTTAAAAAATGGTTCTTAGTTTATTAAGTATTAATATATAATGTAAATATGATAATATGTCAATAATTAAAATTTGCGTTACTTTTAAAACAAGGATTCAATAGTTTAGGTTATATGATCTGATTGTAATAATTTTATAAGTTCAAATGAAAATTTGAGTATTAAAATATAACCCACCTTGTAGTATATGGACCAAGCTTGGGACTTACTCTAGAAATTAATATTTTTATTTTGCTTTATTACTGTAAAATTTGGATGCAAAATTTAATGTTCGGTGCAACCATAACTCTAACAAAAAAGAAATCTTTTTTGTTTTTGTTTTAGATCCATTTATACAAGTTTTTACTTCCATAGATGTTCACCCACAGAATTAATATGATACTAGTTTAATACCCGCGCTTCGCTGCGGGAATTACAATTTAATTAAAAATTAAATATTAAGTTAATTAAGTATTAAGTAAGTATTTTAAAAATAATTCATTACTTTGAAATAATTAAAAAGAAAAAGAAAACAATGTTATAAAATAAACAAATCTATCGAAAAGAGTAGGCAGCAAAGTGATCATTAGCATATATTTAATGTATAGATTCGAACTCGAAAATTAATGTTCTTTTTTTTTTTAGAGTAATATTATTTATCAAAAGGGACAATTAAAGAAAAGAGTTGATATATAAAAGGAGAATGATATGACAGAGATAGGGGGGTGGGGGATTCGAAAGGGTAAGCGGTAGAATCATCATTAGTATATATTTAATGTATGGATTCGGGCTTGGAGATTATGCCGCATAGTAAACAGTAATACTATTGATTATATACTGTAAAATAAAAGGAATAATTAAAGAAAAGCGTTAATATATAAAAGGAAAAAGGAGATCAAAGAGAGAGAGGGGTGGATGATTGGAAAGGGTAAGTGGCAGCGTTATTATTAGTATATATTTAATGTATGGATTTGAGCTCGGAGATCATATCGCATAGTATTAAATTTTTTTTTTTTGAATCGGAAATTTTTGTTCAAATTTTATTTCAGTTTTTTTCCCTTTTTTTTTCCTTTACAAATATATATAGAGAGAAAATGTTGGAAAAAAAAAAATAAAAAGATAGAAAGAAAAAAATATAAGATGGAATGACAACAAAATAAAAATTTTAAAAGAAATAAAGTACATAAAAAATTAAAAAATAAAAGTACATAAATACATTCCCCTTCACTATCTTTTTAGTTGAATGCATGCATGTAACAGAGTATTTAAATAAAGTAATTAAAAAAGTAAAATAATAACAGAGTATTTATTCAGGAAAGGAAATTTCTGTATTGATAATAGAAAAATCGATATATATAAACAGAAATAGAAGAATATTAGATGGAATAATAACAAAAAATATAATTTAAAATAAATTATATAATTATAAAATAAATTAAAAAAAAATATAAAATACAAATGATAAATTTCAAAAATATTGCATAATATAAAGAGAAATGAGAGAGAAATAAATTAGAAAATTAAAACAATAGTTAAATTTGCTATCTCATTTAAAATTTTTATATATAAAGAGAAGGGATAAAGGTAGAAAAATATAAAAGAAAAAAAAATATATATATATATATACAAAAAATAACAGAATATAAGATGGAATGACAATAATAAGGATAAACCAGTAGGGTCGAAAATGATAATTTTTTTTTAATCGAAAATATTTCAAAAAAAAAAAATATATATTTAAAAAGATAATCATGATATTACTTATTTTGTATGGGTATTTATAAAATTTTAAACCTTTTGAAGAATACCTATAAAATTAACTCTAGAATTTCTTATATAATAAAATTAAAATTAATATTTAAATATTTATAATATGTTTAACTCTAATATTTTTGTAAATAATTTTATAGTAATTAACAAAATTCACTAATAAGAAACTAATTTTTGAATCGAAAATTTTTCTTCAAATTTTATTTACGTTTTTTTCCCTTTTTTTTTCTTCTTTACAAATATAGTTTTCTGTAATATGTGCTTCCACGAAATCTCCCACTACGAAATGAATCTCACCTGTTCATTCCTCCTCTCTATTCACCTCGTTACTTCGATTTCTCGAATCCGTACCTTACATTATTCTACATTGTTTAAATGTTATTTAAAACCCCGCGTAACTCCATTGTAATGAAGCGGTGGTGTGTTTTTCTCATTATTTTTCTTGATCTCATTTTTGTTCACATTTTCTCTTAATGTGATTTTTCCTTTTAATTTGAAGGAAATTTTAGGGTATTGTTGATTGATTATGGTGCTGATTTCTTTCTTGGTAATAATATCGCGAGATTGCTGCAAGAAAGAGTGAAGCAATTGTATTTTCTTGCACTAAACCCGAAGAAAACCCTTTTTGTTTGTTAGGTAAATGGTATTAAAAATTTTAAAAAAAATTTTTAACTCTAATATTTTTTTAAATAATTTTATAATAATTTACGAAGTTGACCAATGAAAAAGTAATTTGTAAAGAGTATAGGAGCTATCCATATATTTTTTTTTTGAATCGAAAATTTTTGTTCAAATTTATTTAATTTTTTTCCCTTTTTTTTTAATCTGTAGAAATATAGCTTTTCGTAATATTTGCTTCCACAAAACCTCCCACTACGAAATAAATCTCACCCGTTCGTTCCCTCTCGCTCTTCGCTTTGTCGCTTTGATTCCTCGAATCCGTATCTTACACTATTCTAAATTCTCTAAACCTGATTTAAAATCCCACGTAACTCCATAGTAATGAGGCAGTGGTGGGTTTTTTCTCATTATTCTCTCTTAATGTGATTTTACCTTTTAATTTGAAGGAAATTTTAGGGCATTGTTGATTGATTATGGTGTTCATTTTTTTCTTGGTAATAATCTCGCAAGATTACTGCAAGAAAGAGTGAAGCAATTGCATTTTCTTGCTCTATATCTCAAGAAAACCCTTTTTGTTTGTTAGGTAAATGGTATTATAAGAATAGTTAAATTTAAAAGAATAGTTAAATTTGCTATGTTATTCAAAATTTTTATATATAAAGAGAAAGGATAAAGTTAGAAAAATATAAAAGAAAGACAAATATATATATATATATATATATATAATATATATATATATATATATATATATATATATATATATATATATATAATATATATATATATATAATAAATAAAAGAATATAAGATGGAATGACAACAAAATAGATAATTTAAAGAAACTATATAAAGAATATAAGATGGAATGACAACAAAATAGATAATTTAAAGAAATTATATAAAGAATATAAGATGGAATGACAACAAAATAAATAATTTAAAGAAATTATATAACAACAAAATAAAATAATAACAAAATATTTATTTATAAAGAAAATTTTATACATTTTTGTATACTTTGATCGTGACTCTAATTATAAATTTAATTTACACTTAATTTTATAATAATTTACGAAGTTGACCAATGAAAAAGTAATTTGTAATTTAATTTTTTTCTCCTTTTTTTTAGTCTTTAGAAATATAGCTTTTCGTAATATTTGCTTCCACAAAACCTCCCACTACGAAATAAATCTCACCCGTTCGTTCCCCCTCGCTCTTCGCCTTGTCGCTTTGATTCCTCGAATCCGTATCTTACACTATTCTAAATTCTCTAAACCTTATTTAAATTCTGCGTAACTCCATAGTAATGAGGCAGTGGTGTGTTTTTCTCATTATTCTCTCTTAATGTGATTTTACCTTTTAATTTGAAGGAAATTTTAGGGGATTGTTGATTGATTATGGTGTTAATTTTTTTTCTTGGTAATAATCTCGCGAGATTACTGCAAGAAAGAGTGAAGCAATTGCATTTTCTTGCTCTATATCTCAAGAAAACCTTTTTGTTTGTTAGGTAAATGGTATTAAAAGAATAGTTAAATTTAATATATATATATATATATATATAAAATAAAAGAATATAAGATGGAATGACAACAAAATAGATAATTTAAAGAAACTATATAAAGAATATAAGATGCAATGACAACAAAATAGATAATTTAAAGAAATTATATAAAGAATATAAGATGGAATGACAACAAAATAAATAATTTAAAGAAATTATATAACGACAAAATAAAATAATAACAAAATATTTATTTATAAAGAAAATTTTACACATTTTTGTATACTTTGATCGTCACTCTAATTATAAATTTAATTTACACTTAATAATAATTCATTTTTACCCTCAAAGAATAATACATTATATAAAATAACAAAATATATATGGTAAAAATATATTTCGTTTGTTTATGTAAGATAAATTATTGTGCATAGATCATAATAACTGACATATATTTTATGTAATTTTATCTCAATATATTCCAAAACTTCTATTAAAGATCAAAATAAGTATATGTACCAATATATAATACTTATTTGTAAATTGAAATATTAATCTTAGAAAACCTTGTATATAAGATATTTATTTATTTCTGCAAAATCAATACAGAATATAATTTCTGCAAAATCAATACAGAAATATTAATCTTAGAAAACCTCATTACTTCGATTTCTCAAATCCGTACCTTACATTATTCTAAATTGTTTAAATGTTATTTAAAACCCCGCGTAACTCCATTGTAATGAAGCGGTGGTGTGTTTTTCTCATTATTTTTCTCGATCTCATTCTTGTTCACATTTTCTCTTAATGTGATTTTTCCTTTTAATTTGAAGGAAATTTTAGGGTATTCTTGATTGATTATGGTGCTGAGATTGCTGCAAGAAAGAGTGAAGCAATTGCATTTTCTTGCACTAAACCCCAAGAAAATCCTTTTTGTTTGTTAGGTAAATGGTATGATCAATGAAAAAGTAATTTGTAAAGAGTATAGGAGCTATCCATATATTTTTTTTTTGAATCGAAATTTTTTTTTCAAATTTTATTTAATTTTTTTCCCCTTTTTTTTAATCTTTAGAAATATAGCTTTTCGTAAAATTTGCTTCCACAAAACCTCCCACTACGAAATAAATCTCACCCGTTCGTTCCCCCTCGCTCTTCGCCTTGTCGCTTTGATTCCTCGAATCCGTATCTTACACTATTCTAAATTCTCTAAACCTTATTTAAAATCCTGCGTAACTCCATAGTAATGAGGCAGTGGTGAGTTTTTCTCATTATTCTCTCTTAATGTGATTTTACCTTTTAATTTGAAGGAAATTTTAGGGCATTGTTGATTGATTATGGTGAAGCAATTGCATTTTCTTGCTCTATATCTCAAGAAAACCCTTTTTGTTTGTTAGGTAAATGGTATTAAAAGAATAGTTAAATTTGTATGTTATTCAAAATTTTTATATATAGAGAAAGGATAAAGTTAGAAAAATATAAAAGAAAGAAATATATATATAAATAAAAGAATATAAGATGGAATGACAACAAATAGATAATTTAAAGAAATTATATAAAGAATATAAGATGGAATGACAACAAAATAGATAATTTAAAGAAATTATATAAAGAATATAAGATGGAATGACAACAAAATAAATAATTGAAAGAAATTATATAACGACAAAATAAAATAATAACAAAATATTTATTTATAAAGAAATTTTACACATTTTTGTATACTTTGATCGTCACTCTAATTATAAATTTAATTTACGCTTAATAATAATTCATTTTTACCTTTAAAGAATAATACATTAATAACAAAATATATATGGTAAAAATATATTTCGTTTGTTTATGTAAGATAAATTATTGTGCATAGATCATAATAACTGACATATATTTTAGGTCATTTTATCTCAATATATTCCAAAATTTCTATTAAAGATCAAAATAAGTATATGTACCAATATATAATACTTGTTTGTAAATTGAAATATTAATTTTAGAAAACCTTGTATATAAGATATTTATTTATTTCTGCAAAATCAATACAGAATATAATTTGAGAGTTCCATACCCATCCTATATTGAGCCACGTCACTATTTGTCTTCATATTGAGCTACGTTGATTATTAAAAAATGAGCTCCCGATCTGACATGTCATCGTGTCATGCGTTTTCCTGACATGTCGTGATGTTATGCATTGGGTGAGGTGTTATACATTGAATGATGTGGTTTATTTTTATTTCCCATGCTGGTGACTCATTGGTTTCGCCTACGCCGATTCCCTAAGCGGGTGACCGGTCCCAATGTGCCTCGTAAAAATATATTTCGTTTGTTTATGTAAGATAAATTATTGTGTATAAATCATAATAACTGGCATATATTTTATGTAATTTCTCTCTCTCTATATTCTCTCTCTCTCTATCTAAAAATCGTTCTCGAACCGGTCCCCATGTACCTCGGTTTCTCCGTCTTCTCTCTCTCTCTCTCTCTCTCTCTCTCTCTCTCTCTCTCTCTCTCCCGAAAGGTCCCCCTGGTTACTGCTATCTTCTCTCTTCTTTCTTCTCCACTCCTACCCCCTTCTCTCTCTCTCTCTTCTTTCTTCTATATATATATATATATATATATATATATATATATATATATATATATATATATATGTATCCTTTCATATGGTAAAAATGTATGAGAAAACTTTAACAATTTTTTATTTAATAAATATTATTTTTGTTAACTTATTTTTTAATAAAAAAAATCTAACATACAAATGATAAATTTGATAATATTCCATAATATAAAGAAAAATGAGAGAGAAATAAATTATGAAATTAAAAGAATAGTTAAATTTGCTATATTATTCAAATTTTTATATATAAAGAGAAAGGGTAAAGTTAGAAAAATATAAAACAAATAAAAAAATATGTATATATATAAATAATAAAAGAATATAAGATGGAATGACAACAAAATAGATAATTTAAAGAAATTATATAAAGAATATAAGATGGAATGACAACAAAATAGATAATTTTAAGAAATTATGTAATGACAAAATAAAATAGTAACAAAATATTTATTTCTAAAGAAATTTTATACATTTTTGTATACTTTGATCGTCACTCTAATTATAAATTTAATTTACACTTAATAATAATTCATTTTTACCCTCAAATAATAATACATTATATACAATAACAAAATATATATGGTAAAAATATATTTAGTTTGTTTATGTAAGATAAACTATTGTGCATAGATCATAATAACTGCCATATATTTTATGTAATTTTATCTCAATATATGTACCAATATATAATATTTGTTTGTAAATTTGAACAAAACATTAATACTTGTTTCTAAATTTTGAAATATATTACATAAAATATCGACGGACCGGCCGAAGACACACGGCGAGAAGGAAGGTCGCGTGGTGTACCTTCATCAACTACATGACATATAGTTTAGAAATAATAGATTACATTTCAAACTTAGGAAAATGTTATATTTAAGAAAATAAACTGCATGTAAGAAAGGTAATAATTCTTTATTTGTTCTGGTTGTTGGTAACTCTTGATTTCTGCTTTTCATCAGAGGAATCTGCTGCATCAAACCTACAATTTAATAATAATTTAATATCAAATGTCAAGAAACAATTATTATAAAATATATAACGATTAGATATCTTACGTAAGTCGAAGCTTCTTTCGATGCTGTCTTTCAGATATATTATAAACAAATTGTCCTGAACTGGTAAGGAAAATATTTCTCAAAGTTAAAAAAAGTTGGAAATAAATATATATTTTTTATACTAATTTATGAGAAATATTTGTTAATATAGAGTGATAGTGATAATACCTGGATGAAATTTCTGTATCGGGTGATATGTCCATAAATAGATCTCTGTTGATTTGTTTTTTGGTAATGGGTGACTGCTCTTCTTCTTCACATTTTGTTAATAAATTTTGAACCACAGAAGACTTTTCTTTTGTATTACAATTTACAGGGAAAATTTTTACCACTTTAAAAGTTTGCCCGCTTGATTTAAATCTCTGTGTGTCTGGTGTAATTTGAAAGATATGCTTCTGTCCAATAATAGCTTTGATCACAGGAGGAAGCATAAATTGATCGGAACCAGGTGAGGCTGCTAAAATATTAGCTGGAATACAAATAAGATCTTGTGCTGATTTCCCAAATATAGTGAAATTCGTAGAACCACTTGAATCTTCAACGACAGTATTTAATTTGTACCTTTTGAACATAAATATAATAGCAATATGAATTAATAAAATATATAGGTAACATGATAATTTAATTTTGATCAAATTATAATTACTATAAAATGGGAAATAGTTATTACCATGGTATGGGGCTTTGTTCATTTTCCGTACAATTGGAGCATAAGAAAATATCGCCATATATTTTCACAGATGCTTTGCATTTAGCACATGCTTTATACCACCAACCAAATAATGTATCAAATTCAATAATTTTCGCTTCACATGTGAACTTCATATTCTATCAATTATAACAAAAACACAAAATTTTATATAAGTAAAAAAAGACAAAAGGAAATAAAACCAATAAATATTTGATATTCTATAAATAATTTTACCTGGACAGTAGAAAGATCTAGTTGTAAGAGCTCAGCAATGTTTTTTCGATTTGAATACATTTCTTCCTGTGGACTAATAAGCTGCTCATCACTTTTGTTGATTCGCTCAATCGATTTATTTATAACTTGTAAACTGCATGTGGTAATTCATAGATAAGCAAATAGTACTAATTGGACATATTAATTTTTACATAACACTAATGAAAGGATAAATCATCAAACCTTTGTAACATTTGAATAACTTCAGAAATTTCCAAATCAAGATAAATCTTTGAAGCTGAACAGGACGATAGATAAACATTTCCTATATATATATAGAGTAATATATAGATTAGTCTTACTTATATATATATTAACTATTTATTAGTTTAGAAATATAAGTGTAAACCTTTAAATGAACGAACAGTCATTCCAGCAAGAACTAATACAACTGGCTTATTCCCTTGTTTTTCTTTCTCTAAAATGTAAGCGTCATCAAAGTCCAAAGCAAACTTATCCCATAATGTAACGGATAAATCATTTCTCCTGTAAAAAAATAAGAAGAAATTTTAGATAATATAACTGAATATATATATATATATATATATATATATATATATATATATATATATATATATATATATATATATATATATATATATATATATATATATATATATATATAAGTTACTTTTATAAAATTTTTGTAAATATAGGACTCAAAACAACTTACTCTAAATCTTGGATTTGTAAATTTCTCATGGGTGTAAGGATTTGGCCTACATATTTCTGTGTGATATCACTGATAGATGTAAGCTGTCCCAAAACATCTTCAAAATATAAAGAATATTAACATTATCATATTAAAAATTGAATAGTACAATTGTTTTTTTTTTTATGAAAGAAATATATAATTATGTAAGTACGTAATACCTGTGAGAACAGCATCAGTGTAGCTTTGTTTTTCAACATCAGGAAAGTTTATAAAATTAAAGCTATATAATGGCAGTTTCTCGTTATCTTCTTCGAGCGGGATTAGAGATGTCCATTTATTAATTTGAACCATGTAAGGACGATCAACAGCTGCATATCTTTTCTTATTTGGAAGAACATTGAATTTTTCTATTAGATACACACATCCTTCAGTTATTCGACATCTAAGTTCTTCTGCATCTTGCTTTCGAATTGTTCCTTGTAAAGAATATCCCTAGTAAGAATCACAATAAGACAATAATAGTATTATTTTTTACAAAAAATAGAAATATAATATAAATAAGAAAAATAAAATAGTAGCCTATAATAAAAATCTAATGATTATTACCTTTTCGTCAACCAAAAGACAATCAAGACTAAATATTTCTCCTTTCAAAAATGGCGCAGTCGATTCCCATATTCGACATACCCTTGCTTTGATCTTGCAATTTTGCCGTTGTAATGATAATTCCGATAATAACATGTATTCCATCACTATATTAAAGCTGTAAGTCAACGAATTGAATATTATATCCAATATGTAGTAACATAATATTACAAATCTTCAAATATTTCATGGTAAACAATATTTCTTGTATATCCTTCAGGTATTTTATCTTTATTTTTTATAAAGATTCGCAATCCTTCTCTGGAAGTAACTCTCGAAATTGCTACATAAAGTTGACCATGAGAGAAAACTGGTTGAGATAAGTAAATCCCAACTTTCTGCAATGTTTGCCCCTGACTTTTATTAATTGTCATTGCATAACTTAGCCGTATTGGAAACTGACGCCTTTTCAAAATAAATGGCCATTTTGAGTCAGTGACATTAACGATAATGCGAGGGATGTAAACTTTTCTCCAATATGATTACCAGTGAAGATTTGTGCTTCAATAATTCTAGAAGAAAGTTGGGTCACCAATAATCGTGTACCATTGCAAAGACCGGAACTTTGATTAATATTTCGAAGCAACATTATAGGAACACCAACTTTTAATTTTAATTCATGATGGGGTACTCCATTAAATTTTAAAGAATTCAAGAAATCCACTGGATAGAGTATATCATTGTCTTCAACATTTCCTGATAAATTAGATACTGAATCTGAACTTAAATATGTTCGTTCTTCACTTGGTACCAAAGAAAGTACATATGTATTAATCTCATCAACTATTTCATTTATCGGTGTAACAATTGCTCGATCTCTTAGATAGACTGGATTATTATAATTTTCTTGAATTTGATCATATACCTCCTGAACAATACTTCCAATTCCATTATCATTATTTTCTATAAGTAGATCATCAGGAATTTGTATCCAAGTAGCTTCTTCTTCTCCATCTAATTTAATAGTCTCTATTTTTCCATCACCAACATCCAATACCCATTTGCTAAATTCAGCTAATGATAAAGCAGCTCTTTCATTTGCAAGAGAACCTTGTAACAATCTCATATTTGTTTGCAATCTGAAAACTTTACACTTAGTCCATATAGGAGACTTTGTAAGAGATGCATTAATAATATCATGCCGAGTGCCTCCTACAACAACTGGAAGTATTTGTCTGAAATCTCCTCCTAAAAGAACAGTCTTTCCTCCAAAAATTTTTTCACTGTTAGATGTATTGTCCAATTCCAAAATATCCTTTAGGGATTTATCTAAAGCTTCGAAACAATTCCTGTGATTCATAGGTGCTTCATCCCAAATAATTAAGCTAGCATAGGTTACTAAGTTTGCAAGTTGTGTCCCTTTTTTGATTTCACAAATTGAACAGTCATCAATTTTAATAGGTATCTTAAATCTTGAGTGTGCTGTACGTCCACCAGGTAATAAAAGTGATGCTATTCCCGAAGAAGCTACAGCTAAAACCACTTTGCCCTCTGATCGTAATTTTGATATAATAGTCTTCCAAAGATAAGTTTTTCCTGTTCCACCATGCCCATAAACAAATATGAACTCCCCAATATTTTCATATACAGAAACTAAAACAGCATTATATATTTTCCTTTGCTCATCGTTTAATCCACTAAACAGCCGTGTATGCTCATCTTTTAACTCATCTATATTGTAATCTGTCTCTTCTCTGAGTAACCTATTATTAAACTGATCAACAATCAAACTATTAGGCACAGGCAAATTAAAATGATCAAGAGAACTTCCATTTTTCCTGAATAAAATGTCGAGTTCAAATAAAACATGATTTTGAAGTTCTATCTGAGGTATTGTAAGATTTGTAATGCCAAGAATATTCTTTAATCTGTATGAAATATCATCAGCTAATAACTCCCAATATTCATTCCACAATTTAGTTGGATTTGAAACTTCACAAAACATGACCAAAGTTACAAATAGTTCCCTCAATTGACTTGAAGAGGACCAAAGAGATGCCTCTCTTAGTGCTTCTTCCCATTCTCTATCATTACCAAGTAGTCCAAGAGCATCACATGCAGATCGAAATGTTTCATGAACAATACCATTGATGGTTCTAATTTCCTTATAATTTGTAGGACCTTTCACAACATTTAAAAGCATTCGTAGAAAATAAAGTTCTCCTGCGCTAGGATGAACATAAACTATCCTACCTATACGGTTGCCTTGTTTTCGACTTGACCAAAATTTCTCCTGTGAATGCCATACCCATTTACTTGGAAATTCTACATATGTGAGTTCGCGAGCATTCTCACTGGCTAGATTTGTTTCCATCCATGTTGTGAGCATTGTTTTTTCAATATCTGGACGATTCAGCAAATTTTCTAAATCTTCATCATCACGATATGTAACATTATTCATCATTGGAAGATGAACAGTTAATCTTTCAACAGATGGTTGTCTAAAGTGAATATCAAAATCAAATAACCTCCAAATAGCCTCATATGCTGATAAATATCGGCAATCAAGATACTGTTTGATTTCATCAACTTCTTTATAATGATGACCAGAAGAACCAATATCAGGATTGATGTTATTTTCTATAATAACTGCTGTTCGGTCCGGACCTTTGTTAATGTACTTGAATAAATATTTTATGAGTCTTGATTTGTTACACCACTCAACATTGATATGGGCTTGATATTTAAGAAGTAATGTTAAGTTATGTGGGACAACAAATCTATTGTCAAGTTCAATTCCATTTTTAAGAACACTTCTCTGGTTATTTCTTCTCCTATATATTGGAAAACCATCGTCATTCACCATTGTCTCGTTATTGTATTCTTTTGGAAAATGTTTTGAACAGTAACCTTTTACCATACATGGTGCTCCTAATCTTGCGAGTCCACAGGGACCATGAATCATAAATTTTTCGACAACTGCATAACCATCTGGATTACTAACTTTATCAGGTATCTCAGCTGAAATAATTGAATCAATTTCAACATTCGTCAAGTACTTTTTGCTGGCATGCAACCATACTAAAATGTGTACATGTGGAAGCCCTCTTTTTTGGAATTCAACTGTATATAATTCTGTATCAACATAGAAGGAAAAGGAACGAAAAAATTTAGAATAAGGAACATTTGAAGGGAACAAATTTTTTTCCTGAACTCTATAAATATACTCAAAATTTTTGACAGTTTCGTACCAGCTATCGATGGACCAAAGAAATTATTTTTTTTGATATCAGCCATAAATGATTCCAATTTCATCTTGAAAACTCGACTAACAATATCAGGTCTATCCTCAGACCGTTGACCAGGAATAAAATGTAGTGCATCTCGTATTTCTTGCCACTGTGCATTACATGTAAATGTAATAAATAAATCAGGAGGTCCACAGTGCCTACATATAGCAATAGCATCTTGGTAATTTTGGATCATATAACGCGGACCAGCAGTAAAACTTGAGGGTAATATAATTCTTTTTCCAATAGCATTACCATCAACATCACCTTGAACAACAGCATCTCTTATACCTTTATATATTTCAGACCGTAAATTTGACTGATTTTTTCTGATATAACCAAGTCTTTCTTCTTCAACACATGAGAATGCATCTACTATATATTGTTGAAAAAGTCTACCTCCACGTATAAGTGTTTTTCCTTCATGTGGTCTATTCTGAATTCTATATGCATAAAACTCACGCATTGTAATGTATTGCCTGGAGTTTGTTTTTCTACGTGACTCTTTACTACATTCAATCCCCAGCCTAAAACCATCCTCACCATAGGGAAATAGTATAGGGTATTGCATAGCCATAAAGGAAGGATGTAAATCACTGATACGTTTGAGTCCATTCATTTTATGTTCAACAATAATATCTCGATGTTGATCTGCACAACCTAAGTCACCAATAATCAAACCAGCAATCTCAGCACATGATGGAGGATTATACTGTGTTGTGCCAATATTACGTGTGCCAATTAGCCTTAATCTAATTGGTAAGTAATCACTTTCTCTAAAACGATCTCTAGCCATCCGAAATGCTTTAACAATCTCATTTTCACTATCAAACATTTTCATTAAATCTGTAACAATATCCTTATCAATACTGTTGGGATTATCATCTGAACGGAAAACTCTCATTCTATTATCAACTTCGTTTTCAGTATCATAAATATATAATTGAGCAAATTTAGGCTGTTGGCCGTCAACAGGGAGAAGAGAACCTATTATGTGATGATTTTGGCCACTGATCCTAAATATATACGGTCCTGGTTTTTTATTGATATTAATATCTACTTTTGCACCTATAGAGGTAAAAGCAAACATTGAATTGTATACTCTAATATTTTCCCGGAACTTTATAGCCTTTGTAGAACCTTGGCAATTCAATAGAACATCTAGTATAGTCGGTGTGTCTCTTAGCAATGGTAAACAGATCCTTCCTTCTTGGCAACATAAAGAAAATCTTGGAGTACTTTGATTTCTGTGCTTCCGAATTCTTTCGTTGTACCATAATAAAGCTCCACATGATTGACATTGATATTCAGGTAATCCTAAGTAAGATTGCTCAACATAGTGGGATTGTGAAGAAGATGGTATAACGTCTCTTATTTCTGATAAATGACTATTTTCTAAAATATGAGACCGACTGTCATTAATAATGTCATTATTCGTAGCATCCGTATGATATTTTTTAGACCTATCCTTGCGCTGGTTTAGTATTGTTTTCCTTTTTCTACGATTCTCTCTGCATACTGAAGATTTGTGATTATTTTTTAGTATACAATCAGAGGACTCTGCAAGAATTATTATATCATCCATTTTTTCTGTATTACTACTTGTAGATCTATTCCTATGCTGAGTCAATATTCTTTTTCTTTTTCTCCGATTTTCTCTATACATCGATGATATATCCATTTTATCCTGCAGTATTAAAAAAATTATGTAAAACGTATATTTTTTAAGTAAAATAGTACTATTCTCATTAATAACATATACAAAATACATGGTGTGAGTATTGGATAAGAAAACATGCATATAGGAAAGAACAACAATGAAAATTAACGTACTTTAAAAACAATACTTGTGAAACAATATTAACACATTATTTATTTCATAAAGTTTTCAGTAATACCTTAGTATCTAGAGAAGATTTTCACGTTGGATCTCTTAGTAATGAAGTGAAAGAATTTGTACGAAAGTAAGTCAACCTAATTCTCAGAGAACAACACAGGGAACAAAGACTGCAATAGCAATAATCATTTTATTAGTCATCAATAACATATGAATATTTATTTATATGTTGAATCACCGAAAATGAAAATAACTAAAACTTTTTAGAAAATAAAAAAACTACAAAATCAACTAAAATAATAAGTAATATTTTTTTTTTTTTTTCAATTAAAGTTAAAAACTTTTCAAAATAACTGGTTTTCCTCCTTTCAAAATAAGGTGTTTTATATAAATATCTATTCAAAATAATATTGTAAAGGCACAATTTCAAATATTTACTAACCTCGAATATTTTATATTATATTTATTTTACTTCATATCGTTGGGAAATTTGCACTCCATTACCGAAAGAATATATGGAAAATTTATTTATTTTACATATATATCATATATTGAGTAATGACAGATTATATATTTGATAAAATATTCAGTAATACCTTAGTATCCAGATAAGATTTTCACGCTGGATGTCTTAGTAGTGAAGCAAAACAATCTATACGAAAGTTGGTAACACTAATTCCTACAGAACAACACAGGAAAGGAAAACTGTAATAATGATAATCATCTTATTAGTCACCAATAACATATGAATATTTATTTATACCATGAATTACTCAGAACGAAAATAAGTAAAACATTTTAGAAGTAAAAAATAAAACAAAAGCAATTCAAATAATAACGCATGTTTTTTTTTTTTTGAATTAAAATTGGGAAACTTTCCAAAGTAATTGGTTTTCCTTTCTTTAAAATAAAGGATATTATTAAAATACCTCGTCAAAATATATAATATTCACAGAATTGACATTAAATAAAGGTACAATTTCAATCACTTACCAAATCTCCAATATTTTCTATTTTATTTACTTTATTTTACATCATTTCAAAAATTATACTCTACTGGCAGAAGAAAACGTGAATAATTTATTTATTTTACATATATATGGTATATTGAGCAATAGCATAAGAAATTGATGTAGACCAGAAAGAATACCTCAATAATTAGCAAAGGTTTTGATGTAGCATATCCTGACAATATAACAGAACAATATGTTAGAAAGTAGGCCAATAACCATGCGAATATGATAGGAAAAAGAGAAATCGTCATAGAAAATAAATATCATAAGAAAATATGTAAAAAAATGAGAATAGAAGTATAGAAATAAAAATAAAGATTCAAACCGTAAACACAAAGTTGGAAGCAAATAGTATGCGTAATACAGGCATAAATTGAAGGATTTTTTTTACCTGTTTTTGATCCAACAAAATATATTTTGATGTTTATTGTTAAAAGATACATGTTTCAAAAAGGAAACGCTGAGGAATACACGGAGATAGCAAAATATTAGGAATTTTTACAAAACGCAAAATACAAAATATAGCGAGAGAACTTGACCAGTTATATTACAAACCTTCGTAAAATGTAAAACCCAAAATATGTACAAACCTTCGTAAAATTTAAAACCCAAAATATCGGAACATAACTGTAGCAGACATATTACAAATTACAAACTGCCATAAAACGTAAGTCAAGTTTAGTAGAGGAAATAACACGAAGAACAGCTAGAACGAAAATCGACTTTAAACTTAAGAACCGGAGCTTTCATCAGATGGATCCGCTGTAGAAACAGAACGACCACGACGAAGATAATTGATTGTAGCACGGCACTCATTAATTATAGACCGCATTTTTGCTTGTTCAGTTGAATTCCGAGCAAGAGTAGAGGTATAGGAATCTTTGAGCATGTTGTATTCATGCTCTAGATTATTGTAGTTACTCAAAAGAGTACCATATTGGCTCATGACTTGACCATACATATCCTTATACAACATATAATCCTCATAATTAACATCTTTAACTTTTAGTGCAAATTCACACTTCATTCTATTTATAGTAGAACCAGCAGCTTCTTCCTTTGCTTCTTGTATATCAGGAGATGGTCCACCCCAGCAGCGTAGGGTTTCAACAGCTGAACCAACACGCACAACTTGGAATTCTATGTAGGCAACGAACCATCCATGACCAACCAAAGTCACTGTACATTGAGGAGTTTCGATCCCTAACTTCTCACTTACTTCCTCAAGTAATTTAAGATAAGATAGCTGAATAATGGCCATTGGAACGATAATAGACAGGGCACAAACACTGGGGAAAGAAAGAACGGAGAATAGGAGATCATATTTATATAATAGATGAAGACATAAATAATCAACTTTACACATAATATATTCGATCTAATATTTGATTTCTACACATAATGCATATCAGTATAGTTCGCATAGACACATTAAACATTTCTAATTTCTACGCATAATGCATAAGGATATACTTGATTTGTATATATTAGAAACCTAAATAGAACGACTGAGAATTAGATACATATAGGATATTGACGAATGATAGAAGAAATTGATCTATTCTAGGAAAATACTTTTTGAAGAATATCAACCCATGCTTGATTGATAAAGTAGCTACTAATACCTCAGTAAGCAGGGAAGACTTTCATGTATTGTATTCTAGAAATGGAGCGAAACAATCTAACTCTGAAAAGAAGACATCAAGTAGACACTGCAATAACAGGAAATATCTTGTTAGTTATCAAATACACGAAAATATTTATTTATATGTCGAATCAAAGGGAAGAAGAATAAGCAACTATAAAGTAAAACAATAAAAAGAAAAAAACATAAAAAGTGATGTAAAATATCAAAATGGAAAGAACAATGAAAAGGGAAAAACATTACAAAAGAGAATCAAAGAATAGTTAATTTTTCCTGAGGAAAGGTAAAAAAATTTCAAAATGACACATGAAAATACGAAAAACTCTTCGACATATAAAAAAGGACATACAATGAAGTCTTAATAAATTTGTGTTAGGCCGTCCAAAACTCATTATGAGTTGGTTGCTTAATACAAACAAATAATAAGAAATAAGAAAATAAATACAATCCAAGAGAAAATTTGTTTAATATACAAATTGATATATAGGAAATAGGATGAACACCAACAGGAAGGCAGAAAATGAGTAGATTGTTTATAGATAAAAGTTTAGTATGAAAAAAGAAAACATTAAAAAAATGGAAGAAATCCTGAATTTTCATAGAGCGGGAGGGAAAAAAAAGTCATTTATAATAAATATATTAAAGACTAATGAAGAAAAAAATATTATATTTAAAAAGGAAAAATAAATTGAATATTTAAAGACACAAAGAGATATGTAATTAATAAACTATTACTTAAGTAAAATTTTGGAGATACTGATATAAATAAATACTACAAATTAGGTATTTAACAATTAATCTTCAGAAATTCAAAGTATAATATATCCTATATATTTTCATATAATATACTCATTCGTAATAAAAATATTTGATGAATAAGTAGAGCCGAAGACAATAGTAAGTGGTTGCCCATCAATAAGCCGTCCGAACCACTTACAATGTTGTAGTGGTTGGTTGCTGATCAACAGGCCATCCAAACTACTAAAGTAATTATGGAGTGGACCATTATAGAGAGAGAGAGAGAGAGCAAGAGTAGTAATAAATATATATTATATATACTAAAAATATATATATATATATATATATATATATATATATATATATATATATATAAAAGTATAGTAGTGAGGATTTATTAAAAATTTATTACTTAGAATTTTTTTATTAATGTGTATACAATAATAATAATAATTTATAGTATTATTTATATCATTGAAAATCTTTAGAGAGAAGATGAGCTTAATAAATTTACTATTATAGCTGGAACCATTTTGAATCTTTATATATTTTATTTATAAAAATTATGGGATTTAAAATTATTTTTCAACTCAACTAATTAACAAATTTTAAATTAAAGTTATCACATATTGCTAAATTTCTAATTAATAAAAAAGTAATCCAATAATTTTTAATCTCTAATTTTCTGAATAGATTTACTATAATAGTTAGAACATCTTGAACTTTCATATTTTTTTTTATTTATAAAAAATACGACATTAAAAATTATTTGTTAACTCCAACTAAATGATGAATTTAAAATTAAACTTATCAAATATTGCAAAATCTCTCTTTATTAATCAAAAAATTTGCAAAAGATCGCCCAGAAGAAACCACAATGTTATTATGCATTGGAAATATGCATTGGGTGACGTGGTTTGTATAGATTTGCCATCCTGGTGACTGCTCGGTTGTCCTACACCGGTTCCCCACGTTGCTTGCGAATAAACGGGGCGAAGCAAAATTGGTTGCAAGCTTTCCAATTTATAAAGGGTAGGTTCAGTAATAGGTAAGTTGCAATCTCCAACAACTACACTTAGATCAACAGATGCACTTAAGTTAAGAGGATACAATTTGCAATTCCCATATTTTCCAAGAGCAAAACAGATGACTGAGCTGAATGCAATCCAGTAGCGGCACTCAAGCTAAAGCCCTACCAATGTTTTCTGCAAAAGGGAACAAAAGAAACAATGCAAAAGTTATCAATCCTAATGCAGAGAAACACGCTCATTTGATTAAGAGAATTCACTGCAGGAAGTATGTAGGTGGAAGAAACTTATCTATAGTTGGTAAGTTGCCTCGCGATCCTGCGAATGATCACCTACAAAGATTAAGTGCGAAACAGAAGGAGAGTAGAACATATTAGTGGGAAATAAAAATAACAGTAGGAATAATAATAATACAACACATAACCATGTAAAAAAATTCTAGTAGGATACTTTTCTTTAGTGTAGCTAATATCTACACATTTCGAGGGAACATCCACACATTTTGACACAACAACAGCAGGTAACAATATATTTATTTGCATATGGCCCCTCTGTGGGTGTGGGTGTGTGTGCGTGTGCATGCATGCTAATTATTACGTGTTAGTCATTACTATACTGATTGTATATCTGTATAGATCTACATATAGGTAGTTAACTTATCTTGTATATTTCTTCTTGCACCCTTGACAATAATCACCTACATATTATGTGTGGAAGGAGAGAGGATTAGAACATATTAATGAATAATAAAATAACAATATCAATAATGGAACTTAGTAACTAAGGAAAACAACAATGACTTACAAAAAGTCTGCCAGTCTCCTGTTCTTGCATGCAAGTACATGCTACTCATCTCCTGGCAGCAACAGTCCAACGAACAACATCCCAGCATCACCAAAACGCAGACCATTGTGACATGTCATACCGGAGGACCGTCAAATATATTGCATTAAACCATCCAAAACCCTTAATGAGCTGGCTGCCTAAGCAAGGAACCACCAAATATACTTTTGTGTGTGTGTGTATATATATATATATATATATATATATACACATAGTAAGAGAAAGGGTAGGAGAAGCTTGCATTAGACCGTCCAAAACCCTTAATGAGTTGGTTGCCTAAGCAAGCAAAAGGGATTCTTCATGTTTTGATTTCATAGCAATCAGAGTAACAATCACTCACAATTGCCCTCGTACATCATCACTGTCCCAAAGGAAAACAAAGCAAGCAAAGCAGGGAATGGTACAAACCTAGTAAGCTCACTCCACAGATACACACGCGCACACACACACACACGCAGCTCACTCCACAGATACACACGCACACACACACACACAAACAGATACACTCTGCACACACTGTAATATATATATATATATATATATATATATATATATATATATATATATATATATATATATATATATATATATATATATATATATATATATATTCTGATTACTATACTTATAATCCATGTACACACACAGACACACACACACACACATGTAAATATACATATGCATCCACACACACAGACACAGGAACACTAATAACGGGAAAAGTATGTATATATATATATATATATATATATATATATATATATATATATATATATATATATATATATATATATATATATATGGGATTTTTTTCTTTTTTTCAAACAATAAGTATTTTAAATGTTGATGTTCTTATCTGTGACCATCCTTTATATTTTGTAGGACCATTCGAAATCTAGAGTGGCTTAAAAAAAAAAAAGGAATTCGCATATATATATATATATATATATATATATATATATATATATATATATGTATATATATGCCGTTATATTTTGTCGGATTCTCTATCATCTCCCTAAGATTTCTATAACCAGGAACTTCTCACACACACACACACACACACACACATACATATATATATATATATATATATATATATATATATATATATCTATGAAGGACAGAGCAAGAGAAAGAGCCAGATGTATTTCTTTTACCTCACCAATGCAGGTTTAGGAATGTAGGGAGAACCGAGGAGTCAAAGACCCCAACCGAGGGCAACCGAGGAGTCACCAGGATGGCAACAGGAAGGGAGTAGGGGATGTGGGCGGCAGAACCGAAGAATCACCACTTCGGGAACCAGCGTAGGGAGAACCGAGGAGTCAAAGATTGAGCCAGTTCACCGCTTCGGGAACCGACTCGTGACTCAATTTAAAGTTATTCACAACTTAACCATAAGTCATTAGACTTTGATATGGTTAGTTTCCTTTTATTTCTTTTTTTTTATCATCATCGCCAAAACAAAAGGCAAGAAAACCCAAAGGAAACCAAAAAAGCAAACACACGGGGAAGGGAAAAAAAGGTGGCAAAAAAAAAAAAAACAAAACAAAACAGGGGGGGGGGAGGGGGGGGGGAGACAAAGATACAGAAGTTAAGAAAATCCGAAGGAGCCAATTTCATCAGACCAGACGCAAGAAAACCAGCAAGAAAAGCAGCAAAATAAATAGGCAGCAGAAGGGGGGGGGGGGGGGGGGGAGAAAACCAGGGAAAAAAAAGTACCGAACTAAGTAAAAGAAACAGAAAGACAACATAATGAAAAATAACTTTTGGAATTCTTTTCCGAATACAATAAGCTAAAGGGACTGTAATTAGTTTTTTTTTTTTTTACTTTTGAAATCCCTCGAATGTTTTTTTTCCTTTTTTTCAGTAAAAGAGAACAAACTTGAGAAAATGTAGCATGACTACGCGGAATAGAAACCAGCAAGAAAAAACACGGAAGTAAATACAATTGCGCGAAATAGAAACCTCCAAGAAAACCACTGAAATAAATAGGTAGAAAAAGGGGGGGGGCTCAGATAAAAGGAAAGTCATCAAGGTAATTACAGATTGCCAATCCACGTATCACATCCCTAGCATGCAGGATCGCACCAGTGGCCGTTCGGGAGTCGTAGAACTGCAAAGATATTCAATATATTAGGCCGTGCAAAACTAACATTAAGTTGGTTAAAGATAAACCAGGCTGACAGAAGTAACAGAGGGGAAAAGGGAAAAAAACATACCTTCATTCCCAGCATATCACAGGAACATCAAACAATTCGATAATGCACACCAGTACTAAACTAACAAAAGCCATATGCAGGAAAGGGTCAGAAGGAAAAAATGAGCAACCTACCTGCATTTGCTGATCATCAATACCATTCCAATACATGGAATCACTGTATCTACAGGGCCGGAGTACATCATTACCACAGTATTCGAAAAAGTATTTGGTTAGTACAAACTTAGCAGGAAACCTTGCACAACGGGTGGAAGGCTATGTGTGTCTGTGAGGAGGGGAGGCAAGTGTTCAGTTAATACAAACTTGTAAGTAAAATTTCAGCAGGGGACTTTGAAAAGAACAGTGCAGGACAGGTTGTGAGAGGGAAGGACAAAATCACCAACAGACAACCAAAGTGTCACTGCGGGAACCAAAAACTGACGCAGCTGGATGATCACGGGCAGCTATCCCAACGGAGTAGCAACATCAGACGCAGGGGCTGTAAGGGGTGACACAGAGGGGTGGTGGTTTAAGACTGCACTACACTCTTCTATAGCTTTCTCGATCTTCTGTCGCTCAGCAACTAAAGTATTCTTCTCACAAACCATGGAAACATAAGAGTCTTTCAGAAAGTTATACTCCCAAACCAGCTTGTTATACTGGCCTGTGAAGGATGTGTAGCTGGCAGTAAGTTGGTCGCACATATTTTTGTAAAACAATGCATCGTCATAGTTGACATCCTTCACATGTAAATCTAGTTCCTGGATAAGCTTCTTAGCCGCGCTACGTGAAGCTTCCTCTTCGGCAGCACCAGCCGTGGAAACCGGACTACTCCAACAACGGATCACTTCAACTACGGATTCACTTCGCTTAACGTGGAGGTCCACGTAAGCCACAAATTTCCCATCCATATCAGCTGACACTACACAATCCGGCATTTCCACATTTGAACGTGAACATATCTCATTTAGCAATCCAACGTAGGAAAGCTCGATCGTTGTCATAGTGTGCGCTGGGGAACAACACAGCAGAGAAGGGCCGGGGAGGAAGGAGGGGTGAGGGGGGGGGGGGGGGGGGGGACACAGAACAAAAGAAAAAAGAAGAAAGTAATTGGCTTAGGATATACAGAAGGAACTAACTAAGTAATAATTAAAAGAAGGTAGGGACAACAACCGAAAATCACCAACCATAAACCGAAGAAACAGGGAAATACTTTGGAAACCCAAAGGAAACAGATGTAGCAAAGTAGGATCCAACGAAACATAGCACATGCTAGCAGTTGGTTGCATATCGACAGACCATCCAAAACCACCGTCAACCCTACGGTGGTTGGTTGCCTATCAAGAGCCGTCCAAACCACCAACAACAGTACCATTACTATCCAACCTTGTAGTAAAAAACCAACGGCGAAAACAAAAGAATATGGAAAAAACCTGCGGGAACGAACAGATCAAACATCGTATGGTACAAAAACAATCGAGATAAATTAAAAGGAAAACAGAAGAAGCCTGGGGGAAGAACCAATACAAAAAGAAGAACCGAAAATACGTAAATCGGCAAAAAGCAAACTCATTAGAAAAACAAAGCACTCCAATAAAAAGGAAAGAAAACGGAAAAGGAAAAGAACTGTAATACAAAGAAGTAAACTCATTAGAAAAACAAAATACTCCAATACAAAGAAGTAAAAATGGAAAAGAGAAGAACGTGACAACAAATATATTGAATCAAACATACCTTCTACCTAAATAGTGAAGGAAACCTGATCAGAACATAGTAATGCAACAGGAAGACCTACCAAACAGTAAAACAATAAGCTAAAAAATTCTACCTATTTTATTTATGGAATCAAAATTTTATTCTTGATATTTACTGACCTTTCTTAGACTGTAAATACTTGATAGCTAGTAATATGGTATAATGAAATGAAAGAGTTGCTATTTATAGAAATCCTAGGAAGAGAATGATTGCACAACTCATAGAAAATCAAAAACTATGATAGAGAATAATAGCAAATCAACAAATATGATAGAAAATCTGTCAAAATATTGCAGAATGACTGCACAAAATCTAGAAATGTCAAATCCCATATCACTTTTTTTTTCTTTTTCTAGAAATATTATGAAATATAAAAGCACTGTCTTTTCGATAAATGTGGAATGATACTATGATAGAGAATCTGACAAAATATTGCAAAATGATTTGAGGAAATCTAAAAACGTCAAATTCCAAATCACTAACAAATATGATAGAAAATCTGTCAAAATATTGCAGAATGACTGCACAAAATCTAGAAATGTCAAATCCCATATCACTTTTTTTTTCTTTTTCTAGAAATATTATGAAATATAAAAGCACTGTCTTTTTGATAAATGTGGAATGATACTATGATAGAGAATCTGACAAAATATTGCAAAATGATTTGAGGAAATCTAAAAACGTCAAATTCCAAATCACTAACTATGATAGAGAATCTGACCAAATATTGGAAAATCAATTGAGGAAATCTAGAAATGTCAAATCCCAAATTACTGTTTTTTTTCCCGAAAATTATTAAATATGGGGATGAAAATATACTTATGTGAATCTTATATGATATTCGTAGATAATTTAGAAACTTAGGAAGAAGATAGAGAATCTAAGAAGATATAATAATGTACAAAATCTAAAAGCAATATTTTTGCTACAGAATCTGACAATTATTTTTGTTTTCCTTTTCTTCAAAATTAATAAATGTGACGATTAGAAACTTAGGAAGAGAAGAGAGAATCTGAGAAAATATAGTAGTGGACAAAATCTAAAAATGTCAAATCTAAAATCACATTTTTTCTTTTTTTTTTAAATAAAATCAATAAATGTGAGGATGGAAGTCTAATTATGACCAGGATGGCAACAGGAAGGGAAGACGGTATGTCACCTACTTCGGGAACCAGCGTAGGGAGAACTGAGGAGTCAAAGACGGGGCCACTTCACCACTTGGGGAACCGGAATAGGGCAACCGAGGAGTCACCAGGATGGCAAATCTATACAAACCACGTCACCCAATGCATATTTCCAATGCATAATATGATGACACATCAGGTAGAAGCACTGTTTATGATGACACATCAGGTAGAAGCACTGTTTTTGATAGAAAATCTGACAAAATATGAAAGCACTTTTTTTGATAGAAAATCTGACAAAATATTGGACAATGAATGAAGAAGATCTAGAAATGTCGAATAAAAAATTATTTTTTTTCTTTTCTTCAAAATTAATAAATATAAGGATGAAAATATAGTTATGTCAGAGAGGGAAAAAGAGGAATTAAATACTAAATATTATATTAATAGATAATAATGGAATGAAAGAGTTACTATTTATATAAATTTACAAAGAGAAAAGAGCATCTGACAGAATATAATAGTGGAGAAAATCTAGAAACGTGAAATCTAAAATCATTTTTTCTCTTTTTTAAAAAAAAATCAATAAATGTGAGGATGGAAATCTAATTATGTCAAACACGAAAAAAGAGGAATTAAATATTGAATATTATATTCATAGATATTGAATGGAGAAAATCTAGAATACGAAAATACTTTCTTTTTCTTTTTTTAAGAAAATCAATAAAAGTGAGAAAATCTTTTTTTAAGAAGATGAATAAATGTTACGAAGATCAATAAATATAAGGATAGAAATTTGAATATTATAATTTTTAAACCTTATATAATTGGAGCAAATCGGAAAATCTTATTTCCAAAAACTTAAAATATATTAATTTTTAATTATGTAATAAATATCTTTAATTGAATATCTTTAATATTATATTTATAGATATATCTTGGAAATAGAAAAAAATCTGAATATTATATTTTTAGAAAATCTGAATATTATATTTATAAATATATCTTGAAAATAGATTTAAGAAAATCAATAAAAGTGAGGAAATCTTTTTTTAAGAACATGAATAAATGTTAGCAAGATCAATAAATATACTTATTTCCAAAAACTTTAAATATATTGATTTTTAATTATGTAATAAATATCTTTAATTGAATATCTTTAATATTATATTTATAGATATATCTTGGAAATAGAAAGAAATCTGAATATTATATTTTTAGAAAATCTGAATATTATATTTATAGATATATCTTGAAAATAGAGAAAAATCTCAGGAAATCTAGGAGAAAATCTACAATATTTATTCATTCCAAAATGTGAAGCACAAAATCTAGGAATTTTTTGAATATAAAAAATCTAGAAAACAAATTAGATTATATATTGTATAGATAATCAATATTTAAATTGTGGGGATTTGTAGAAAATCTGAATTATCTTGGAAATAGAGAGAAATCTCTTATAATTGCAAGAAATGTTAAAGACAAAATCTACAATATTTATTCATCTTAATTTGTTGAAATTTATATATCTTGGAAATAGAAAAAAATCTGAATATTATATTTTTAGAAAATCTGAATATTATATTTATAGATATATTTTGAAAATAGAGAAAAATCTCTCATCATTACAGGAAAGGTTAAGAACAAAATCTACTATATTTGTTCATTTTAATTTGTGGAAATTTTTGCAAAATATGAACCACAAAATCTAGAAGAAAATCTACAATTTTTATTCATTCCAAAATATGAAGCACAAAATCTAGGAATTTTTTGAATATAAAAAATCTACAAAACAAATTAGATTATATATTATATAGATAATCAATATTTAAATATTTATTTATTTTAAATTCTGGGAATTTATAGAAAATCTGAATTATCTTGGAAATAGAGAGAAATCTCTTATAATTGCAAGAAATGTTAAAGACAAAATCTACAATATTTATTCATCTTAATTTGTGGAGATTTGTGCAAAATGTGAAGGACAAAATTTAGAAATATATTGGAAATTAGTAGTTACAAAATCTTGTGAATGTTGGAAAACAAATACTTATGATTATGTTTTCCAAATTTATTTGAAAATAGAGAACCTATAATAGTAAATGTTTTAAGTTGCGCGTTGAATCATGTTGGACTATAATTTTAGCTGAAAAGCTATATAAAAATATATGAAAATAATATAAATGACACAAACATGCAACGAACACACCAACACCTCCACAGGTCGAATCACCCAGCGATGGAATCACCAAACAAAAACCGGAAAACATAAAACATTTATAGGATTAGTAAAAAAAATGTAAATATAAATTCTACCGGAACCAGAAAACATATTTAGAATTAACAGGGAAAACTTATCATCCGCGAACCAAATTTTTATTTTAAAGTATATATCATTTAAAATTTAACCTTTCTCCTCAGGAAGAAACAGAGAGAGAAAAAGGCTCACAGGCAAAAACCGGAAAACAGAGAACATTTTTAGGATTAGGAAAAAAAATTTAAATATAAATTTTGGTGGAAATAGAAAATATTTTTAGAATTAACAACAAAATATATAGTAAAAGTATATATGAAAGTAGAACTGTTCAAACTTAAACCGAAATTTTTATTTTAAAGTATATATGAAAATAAACTTTAAAATAAAAAGTAAAACGGTTGAAACTTAAACCCAAATTTTCATTTTTAAATTTAACCTTTCTTCTCAGGAAGAAACAGACAGAGAAAGACTCACAGGCTTAACCTTTCCATCGAGCCGCGGCCCCTCGGAGCAAACCGAAGAGAACAAACGCGAGAGACAGAGAAAGAGTAGCACCGCCAACCAAGGAGAAAAAACGCGAGAGGTTCCCCTTTCGGACCTCTTCGAATCGAACCCACCACAACTCAACCTTGGAAAACATATTTAGATTTAGCAACAAATTTAAAATAAAAAGTAGCACTGTTCAAACTTAAACTCAAATATTTATTTTAAATTTAACCTTTCTTCTCAGGAAGAAACAAAGAGAGAAAGACTTACAGGCTTAACCTTTCTATCGACCCGCAACCCCTCGGAGCAAACCGAAGAGAACAAACGCCAGAGACAGAAAAAGAGAACCGCCGCCAACCAAGGATGAAAAACGCGAGAGGTTCCCACAAAAAAGGAAACGCATCAGCCACAATACAACCAACGAAACACAGAAGCAGAAAACACTGTTCAAACTTAAACTCAAATATTTATTTTAAATTTAACCATTCTTCTCTGAAAGAAACAAAGAGAGAAAGACTCACACGCTTAACCTTTCGATCGACCGGCAACCCCTCGGAGCAAACCGAAAAGAACAAACGGCAGAGACAGAGAAAGAAAACCGCCGCCAACCAAGGAGAAAAAAGCGCCAGAGATTCCCACAACAAACAAAACGCATGAGCCACAATACGACCAACGAAACACAGAAGCAGAAAACATATTTAGAATTAACAAAAAATTTTAAACCTGTCGGTTCCTCGAAGATGGATCAAAGTGATCATCTCGGTCCCCCGGCTCCACCCTCCTCCTCCTCCCCTCCGGCTCAACCCCCGTCGACGATAAAGGTCGGGCGCTCCACAGCCAGACGGAGGAGCACTCCGGCGAGATACGCCAAACAGAGAGACAGAGAGAAACCGACGAAGGCAAGAAGCGAGGAAAGACCGGTGGGGCTGGAGGGGGGCTTGGAACCGAGGAGTAGGAGGAGGCGGGCGGACGGCGAGATGGGGTCGAGCACGGGAACCGACGAAAGCATAGGGGCCCCTCCTCCTCACCTCCAACTAACGGCGTCTCCACCGGACTGAACGCCTCGCGTGACCGACGCTCCAGAGATTCCCACAACAAACAAAACGCATGAGCCACAATACGACCAACGAAACACAGAAGCAGAAAACATATTTAGAATTAACAAAAAATTTTAAACCTGTCGGTTCCTCGAAGATGGATCAAAGTGATCCTCTCGGTCCCCCGGCTCCACCCTCCTCCTCCCCTCCGGCTCAACCCCCGTCGACGATAAAGGTCGGGCGCTCCACAGCCAGACGGAGGAGCACTCCGGCGAGATACGCCAAACAGAGAGACAGAGAGAAACCGACGAAGGCAAGAAGCAAGGAAAGACCGGTGGGGCTGGAGGGGGGCTTGGAACCGAGGAGTAGGAGGAGGCGGGCGGACGGCGAGATGGGGTCGAGCACGGGAACCGACGAAAGCATAGGGGCCCCTCCTCCTCACCTCCAACTAACGGCGTCTCCACCGGACTGAACGCCTCGCGTGACCGACGCTCCTCCTCCCCGCCTCCCACTGAGCAGCGGAAGCGAGGGGGCGAAACCGAGAAGACCCCATTTCGGAATTAGGTCAAACAGGAGCGAGCCAGGAAAGGAGAAGAGGGCTCACCCGCTTCGGAAAACGCGTAGGGAGAACCACCGGGCTCAACGCCTCGCGTGGCCGACGCTCATCAACCACACCACCCACCACGCCTCCACCGACTTGAACACCTCCTCATCCCCGCCTCCCAGGGAGCGGCGGAGAGGCGGCAGGAACGCCAAAGAAACAGAGAGAGGAAGAGAGGGCCGCAGAAAGAGAGGGAAAGCAGGAGGGAGCGCGGAAGGGGTGAGCGAGCGGAGGGAGTGTGGAATCGAGGATTTCGGAAACCGGAACCAACCGAGGCGAACCGAGGAGTCACCAGGATGGCAACAGGAAGGGAGTAGGGGATGCGAGCGGCGGAACCGAAGAATCACCACTTCGGGAACCAGCGTAGGGAGAACCGAGGAGTCAAAGACCCCAACCGAGGGCAACCGAGGAGTCACCAGGATGGCAACAGGAAGGGAATAGGGGATGTGGGCGGGCCGGTTCACCGCTTCGGGAACCAACTCGTGATTCTTCGGGAACCACCGTAGGGCAGTCACCCAATGCACAACCGAGGAGTCACAGCATGGCAAACCAATACAAACCACGTCACCCAATGCATAATATGGCGACACATCAGCAAAACGCACGGCCTGGTGACACGTCACACTGAAGGGCTCTCAAATTATAGATTTTATAGATATATATAGCTTCATTAAATTCCACGCTGCTTTTGAAGGTAAGTGCGTAATTAGGCTTTGGTGTGGAGCGGTGGCTGCATGAAGATGGAACCTGGGGAAGGGGAACACCAACACCTGGCAAGCATAGATGACACGGGGCAGCGTGGCATGGTGACATGGCATTTTTTTTTTTTCCGAATTTTAATGTGTGGGGTGGCCGATTCCAAAACAAATTTGGGCCAAATTTTCATAACTGGGCCTAAATGGGTTTATTTCACCAACCTGGGCCCGTCCACGGTAAACGCCGCGGCGGAACCACGATAAACAGAGGGAGAGAGAGGGAGATCGGGAACAGAGGGTTCTTCTTCTTTGCGAGGTGTAGGGTTTCTCCTAGACTCCGCTTGGTTCGGATTTAAGAGGGTTTTAGTTATACCGGGGATAGGTATAAATTATGATTTAAGTCGGAACTAGAGTAAATTTGCGTTTGGTTCGGTTTAAGAGTTATACCGGACTTAGAAAAAATTGTGTTTGGTAAGTTAAAGAGGAATAAAAAGAATAAGATGAATAAGAAAGAGAGAGACCTCAGAAATCGTGCCCACCTTATTCCACTATTTCGGGGGAGGGGGTGGGTTTGCTAAACCCCCCTTATTCTACTATTCCGGGTTTAGTAAAACCTCCTCTTATTTACCGTTTGGGTATAGTTTTGGGGATAAGGGGGTTATTCCCCCCTTATCCCCTTAACCAAACGGGGGCCTAGGGTTTCAAAGAGCGACATGGTGAATCAGGGGGCGAAGAAGAGGAAGGAGGAGAACAAGAAGCACATGGCCATGCTCCTTCGCCTCATCATCGCCTCTAACGTAACCCTAATCTTTTCTCTCTCCTTTTTTTTCTTTCGCTTAATTTTTGCCTCAGTAATCAGTTTTCCTTAATGAGTTTGTTGAGATCTGAACATTCTTTCCTCCTCTTTTTTTTTTTTTTTTTTTTTTTTTTTTTTTTTTTTTTTTTTTTTTTTTTTTGCGCGAAATGATAGCAAAAGGATGATTCGATGATCTGTTGTACTAAATTTCTAGTTTTAGTATCTAATCGCGGAATTTCTAGTAGGATAATTGAGAATGTATTGGAAGCTAGATTTGAGATTATATCTAATTGAATGTATTTGTTACCTTCCGTGGTATAGAGACGCAAAAATGGAACTATCACTGGAAAATTAGGTTTACTTTTTAGTAGATTAGGAGTTGTGAAGAAGTCTCAGTAGATTATGCAAACAAAAATCTAGTCACAGATCAGTTGCGGCTTATAATATAAGTTGAGGGATCGCTCGATGTTGCATGAAGTAGATGCCGCATTCGAGATAGATAGCTTTACTACCCCCATATTTTAAGTGCTTTTGTTCTAATTAGGATTTTATTTTATTAGGATTTTAGCGCTTTTGTTAGTTGTGTCGATTCTTTTAGAGCTCCTGATAGAAATATGGAGCATAGATTTATTGGGTTATGTGGATCTAGTAAGGACAACAACCAAAAGAGTGGACTCAATTAAAGCTGGCTAGGGTGATGTAAAGTAAGAGTAGTTAAAATATATGTGAGAGAAGAAAATGAGAATGAGGAGATAGCTCAACTTGTTTGTGGCTCTAAAATGTAGCGTATGACATGTGCTAGCAACTTTATTTACAGGAAGATACACCATACATTGCACTTGGTTAATTGGTAGTGAATGGCGATAAGTTTTCTGCTAAAGTATGACTTTGCATGCTGATAATGCAACAATATTTGAAAATCTACAGATAATATGTTAAGGTGCTAGGACAAAAGACGTACTGGTTCTTCTTATGGTAAATCGCTTGAGAAGAATTAATGGTAGATTAGGATTCTTTAAATGCTTCAAGGTTCGTTCTCTTGGTTCATGCAATAACAATATGGCTTTCTCAACATTGTAGTGAGGACTTCACCTTGAGACTATATATAACAAACATGAGCCTTGTAAGGTTTGTTGGGCTGTCATTTGCTTGCATTCTGATTGAGATTTCCATTTGGCCTTCTTTTGTTTCAGTTTATAAATACGGAAATTATGATTAGTAAAGATAGGAAAAACACTTATGGTTGCTTTTATATCACTTCCAATAACTCAGCAACTCTACAGGTCATATATTGTAACAATCCTGACGACCCGCAGCCATTGATGATGAGATCTCTCTGAGATCGGCACGGCGGCGAGGATGATGGGTGTTCGATTAAGAGAGAATTGGGGGGAAAGAGAATCTGGGGGAAGTGAGTTCAGAGGGATAGAGGAAAGATTGGAGAAGAAGAGTGAGGAGTAGGGAAGAACAGAAGAAGGTTTGAGAAGTCTGGATTACTTTCATACTTGATTAGCCTCTCATACTTACATGCTTCTATTTATATGTAGTGTTAATTAATCTCTTATGTAATCCTAAACAAGTGCTAAGTACTATCTATTAGCTATGGGCCTTGTTGGGCTCCTTCTTGTGCCGGTTGATGGGCTTGGGTTGGATCGATGCTCGCTACAGTACCTTACCATTTATCCGTGCGAAGCGGGTTCCATCCTTGCTCCGCAACCCGCCCGCTCGGAACTCTCCAGATAAGACAACGGTCACATCCTTCCCACCTACCGCCTGACTCCTGCAGTTCCCCTTTACTCTCTCTCCCCTTCGCCATCTACAGAGGCGCTCCTCCTTCCCTTACGCTCTTCTTCTTCTCTCGCCTGAAGCCCCCCCTTCTCTCTCTCTGTAATGTGTAACACCCCCTCCCCCTTGAAGGCATCCTTGTCCTCAAGGATGATGCTCGGATACTGCGCCCGGAGTACATGGTAATCCTCCCAAGTTGCATCCTTTGGGTCGAGGTTACTCCACCTTACCAGGACTTGAGGGATAGTCCGGTTTCCTTTCTCCACAAGCCGCCGGCTCAGTATTTGCTCCGGTTGTGTGAGTAGCTCCCCCTCTTCCCCTGTTTGGAGCTCCCTTCTCGCGTCTTGCTCCGGTGCTGGGATCCCCTTCTTGAGCTGCGACACATGAAAAACCGGGTGGACCTTGGCACCCTCTGGTAACTTCAACCGGTACGCCACGGGTCCTATTCTCTGCAAGATCTCATACGGGCCATAATATTTTGAGGTAAGTTTCAAGCTGCGCCGGACCGCCACACTGCTCTGCCGGTAAGGTTGTATTTTGAGGTATACCTTCTCCCCTACTTCATATTCTTTATCTACCCTCCTTCGGTCGGCGTTCTGCTTCATGCGGTTTTGAGCCTCTCGTAATCTCTCCCTCAATTCCTGTAGCACATGCTCTCTATCCCTTCTCCACTCTGCCACAGTCGGGTTCACCTCTGTACCCAAATTCACAGTCGGGTGTGCCGGTGGTTTATACCCGTAGAGGGCCTCAAAGGGGGTCGTCCCTAAGGCGGAGTGGTAGTTGGTGTTGTACCACCACTCTGCCAGGGAGATCCACCTAGACCATTTGCCGGGTTGGTGGGAACACATGCACCGTAGATATGTTTCCAAACATCTGTTCACCCTTTCGGTTTGGCCGTCGGTTTGAGGGTGGTACGCTGTGCTCAGGTGCAGCTTCACTCCCAGTAGCTTAAATAGATCCTGCCACACCTGACTGGTGAATATCTTATCCCTATCGGACACTATTCCCCCAGGCAGGCCATGAAGTTTGTAGACTGAGTTTAGAAAGGCTTTGGCAACTCCCATGGCCGTGTAAGGGTGGGTCAGTGGCACAAAATGAGCATACTTTGTTAGTTTATCTACCACTACTAAGATAGTGTCTCTATTCTCAGACTTGGGTAGAGATTCTATGAAGTCAAGGCTTACCAATTGCCAAGCTTGGGTTGGTATCTGGAGGGGTTGGAGCAGCCCTGCATAGGGGGTTCCATCCACCTTGTTCTTGATGCAGACTTCACAGGATTTAACCCATTTTTCAATATCTGACTTCATCCCCGGCCAATAGAACAATTGCTTGATTCTCCTATACGTGTTGTCCACCCCGGAGTGACCCCCTAAGGCTGAAGAGTGCATCTGCTCTACCAAGGATGACCTCAATTGCCCATTGCTGCCCACGTAGAGCCTCCCTTTATATCTCAGAATTCTCTGTTGGTGTGAGTAGTCTTCTTGGGATTTCGGTTGCAGGAGTGTGGCTACTCTTAACTGTTGAGCCTTAGAATCCCCCTCATAACTTGTCCCCAGTTCCTCAGCCCAGGTAGGAATCACAGCAGTTAAGGCATGGCAGTTGCCTTCTTCGGGTCCCCTCCTGGATAAGGCATCAGCAGCCTGATTCTCCTTTCCCTTCTTATACTTGATAGTGTACTCTAGACCCATTAGCTTCAGCATCCCTTTCTGCTGGATGGCTGTAGTGATCCTCTGTTCCAAAAGATGTTTTAGGCTCTCATGATCAGTCTTTATTATGAATGGCCTAGGGCTTAAGTAGTGCTTCCACTTAGTCACGGCCAACAAGATGGCCAGGAACTCCTTCTCGTAAGTTGATAGACTGAGGTTTCTTGGGCTAATGGCCTTACTGATGTAAGCAATGGGTCTCCCTTCCTGTGATAACACTGCTCCTATTCCCCCCTGACTCGCATCCACTTCTATGGTGAATGGCTTAAGGAAGTCTGGCATGGCGAGCACAGGGGCTGTGGTCATCATCTCTTTAAGCTTCTCAAAGGCCTCTTGGGCCTCTTGTGTCCACTTGAAGCTATTCTTCTTTAGCAGCTCTGTGAGTGGCTTACTTACAGTCCCATACCCTCTAATAAATTTCCTATAATAGCCTGTGAGGCCTAGGAATCCCCTCAGCTCCTTGAGAGTAGTTGGTCTGGGCCATTGAACCATAGCTTCAATCTTATCTGGGTCAGTTGATACTCCTCTAGCTGAAATTATGTGCCCCAAGTACTCTACTTGTTCTTGCCCCAGGAAGCATTTACTCCTCTTAGCTAGTAATTGATTAGCTTCCAGTGTCTTCTGCACTGCCTCTAAATGGACTACATGTTCATCCAAACTCTTGCTGTAGACAAGGATGTCGTCGAAGAAGACTAATACAAATCTCCTGAGGAAGGGTTGGAAGATCTCATTCATAAGTGATTGAAATGTGGCGGGGGCGTTAGTTAGACCAAAAGGCATTACCAAGAACTCGTAGTGCCCCGCATGAGTCCTAAAAGCAGTCTTGCCTATATCTTCCTCATGCATCCTAATTTGATGATACCCCGATCTTAAATCCAATTTAGAAAAGAATTTAGACCCCTCTAGCTCATCTAGTAAATCATCGATAATGGGAATGGGGTACTTATCTTTGATGGTGTTCTTGTTAAGTTGTCGGTAATCCACACACATCCTCCAGCTGTTGTCCTTCTTCTTTACCAGCAGCACTGGGGAGGCATAGGGGCTTGTGCTCCTTTGTATGAAGTTGGCTCTAATCAACTCTGCCACCTGCTCTTCCACTTCCCCCTTTTGCTCGTGGCTTAATCTGTAAGGCCTAATGTTCACAGGCTGAGCTCCTGCCTGAAGTGGTATCCTGTGGTCATGCTCCCTCTTGGGGGGAAGACCTTCAGGGTCCTGGAAGAGGTGTGCATACCTCTCCACCACTTGCTGTACTTTCTCTGGTACACACCCTTCCTTCCCTCTCTTTAAGCCCTTAAGCTGGGCTATTGCACAGCAGTGGCCCAACAACCCAGCCTTTACCCATTGTTTAGCTCCAATGGTTCTGAGCTTAGCTCCTTCAACAATTCCTTCCACAGTGATGGACTTGCCTTCCTTATTGAAGGTGACGGAGTTGTTGGCGTAGTCGAAGGTCACTCTCCCATACCTCCTCAGCCAATCAATACCCAGAATTATGCTAGACCCATCGAGCCTTATAACTCTTAGGTCAATTTGATAGGGCTCCCCATGCATTACCCACTTGAACTCTGCACACTTCAGCTTACTCAACACCTTGTGGCCATTTGCCACAGTGACAATGAGTGGAGTAGCTGCTGTCATACTTGCCTTCAGGTCCTTGGCCACTTGGAAATCTATAAAGCTGTGGGTGCTCCCTGTATCAATCAGTAGAACCAGAGTTTTTCCCCCTACTTCACCCTGCACCTTGATGGTTTCCTGTGGGGATTCCCCACTCAGGGCATGGACTGAGAGGCCCATCTCTTCAGGTTCAGGTTGTTCTTCTTCCTCTTCTTCCTGCAGCAGCCCTTCATCAAATACTTCTTCAATCTCAAACTCCCCCCCCCCACTTGGTTGAGGGTCTTGGATCGGCACTGGTGTCCTGGGGAATACTTTTCTCCACATTTGAAGCATAGCCCTGCAGCCCTCCTTTGTTCTATCAGCTGTCTGTTTGCATTGGCTGGCCCTTCTGCAGTTCTATATGGGCTTGCTCTATTGACAGGCTTCTGATTGGGAAATCTGGTGGATTGTGACCCTGGGGATTGTGCAGTCCAAGTCCTGCTAGATAGCTTTTGTTTCTTCCACATCACAGTGAGTGCCTTCTCATGCATCTTGGCCTGTTCATAAACTTCTTCTAAGGTAGTTGGGTTAGATAGATCAATGAAAGGGACAAGCTCCTCCTTGAGCCCACTGATGTAACTTTGGATGAAGTGGTCTTCACTCAAGGTAGGGTTCAGATACAACATCCTTGCCCTTAAGTCTTCAAACTTTTCCTGGTAGGCCTCCACACTAGCAGTTTGCTCCAGCTTGTTGAACTCCCTGACCAACTTCTTCATGGAAGAGGCATCAAATCTCCTACACACAGCTTCCACCAATTCAGTCCACTCCACATCTGGCCTTCCCATTAGATATCCTTCCTTCCACCTGTGGGCCTTGCCAGTGAAGTGCAGGGTGGCTACTTCCACCCACTGCTCTTCTGGTATTTGGTACAACCTGAAGTATTGCTCACTCCTACTTAGCCATTCTCTGGGCTCCTCTCCTCCAAAGGTGGGATACTCCAATTTTGGGTAAGGTATGTGGTACTGATGTTTAGGGGAAGGTTGGACAGTAGGATTATTCACCCTAAGGTGGGGATTTGATAAGACCCCTTTTCCTTTGTCCTCCCTGAATGGGAATGTGGTACTACTTCCAGGAAGTTCTGCCCCCAGTGCTCTCTCCTCTCTGATGTGCAGTGGGGGTCCAGGATTAGCCTCGGGTAGGTGAGACTGTGTGCTGAGCAATTTCATCAATTGCTCATGCCTCTTGGTGGCCTCAATCTGCTGGGCTTCATACCTCTGCTGCCCTTCTACCTGCAACTCCCCTAGTTGCTGCACTAAGACACCCAATCTTTTGTTGTACTCTGCTCCAAAGTGTTGAATCTTCTCTTCTATTGATTGGTTGCACTCATTCACCACCTGTTGCATCCTCTCCTCTATACTCCTGATATGTTCATTCATCTCCTTGAGCCTGGTCCCCTCTGCCATCTCTCTAAGGTATGGGTCTTTGGTATTGAATTGGAATCGGTTGTTTTTTGCTTTCCCTATTGTTGGATTTAGACCCCACTACTGACAGTCTTTTCCTTCTTCTACAGGCTCCAATAGTGATATAAACACAGAATGCAAGGAGTGGTATTACCTCCTTTCCAGGATGCTTCAGGAAGCCTCGCTGCTTGATCGGGGGTTTGCTTGTAGCCTAGTTGCTCAATGAGGCGTTGCCTGTTGCCTGAATGCTCGATGATGTGTAGCTGGTTGCCTGTATGCTCGATGATGTTTGGTTGATTGCCTGAATGCTCGAGGATATGTTACTTGTTGCCTTGTGGCTCGGAATTGTGTTGCTAGCTCCCGGAATGCCCCGTTCTCACGATCCCTGGGATCGGAACGGCTCCGATACCATAATGTAACAATCCTGACGACCCGCAGCCATCGATGATGAGATCTCTCTGAGATCGGCACGGCGGCGAGGATGATGGGTGTTCGATTAAGAGAGAATTAGGGGGAAAGAGGATCTGGGGGAAGTGAGTTCAGAGGGATAGAGGAAAGATTGGAGAAGAAGAGTGAGGAGTAGGGAAGAACAGAAGAAGGTTTGAGAAGTCTGGATTACTTTCATACTTGATTAGCCTCTCATACTTACATGCTTCTATTTATATGTAGTGTTAATTAATCTCTTATGTAATCCTAAACAAGTGCTAAGTACTATCTATTAGCTATGGGCCTTGTTGGGCTCCTTCTTGTGCCGGTTGATTGGCTTGGGTTGGATCGATGCTCGCTACAGTACCTTACCATTTATCCGTGCGAAGCGGGTTCCATCCTTGCTCCGCAACCCGCCCGCTCGGAACTCTCCAGATAAGGCAACGGTCACATCCTTCCCACCTACCGCCTGACTCCTGCAGTTCCCCTTTACTCTCTCTCCCCTTCGCCATCTACAGAGGCGCTCCTCCTTCCCTTACGCTCTTCTTCTTCTCTCGCCTGAAGCCCCCCCTTCTCTCTCTCTGTAATGTGTAACATATATGTACTAGTGAGGATGATAATATTTCATTCGACTTTTACATGGAAGCATTGGATTGGTCTTGTTGCGACATCTGTTGTGTACATCGTACCCTATCGACAACTTGCTAATATGGCAAAGCCGGCATTCTCGGACGACGGAGAGCCTCCTAGATGGTGGATATGACATGACAACCGGTGGAGTGTGTGGGTATGTCTCCGATTCTTGTTATTTATACTATGCTATGTAGTTTTTCTTTTCTTTTTGTAATTAAGACTCCATTGAAATTCAATCGTCTTTAGTGCCGATATCTGTATGATGTGATCTACATAATATGCTTTGTGCAGCTGATGTCCATCATTTATGGAAAATTCTGGTGGACGTACTTAGTGGTAAGATATCTAGATCAGCTTACCACCTCTGACTCGTAAAGTAATTGTAGAACTTTGTGCCCCTCTATGGGTACAATTAAAATGACTTAGATTATGTCATTTATTTAAATCTCGTTAATATAATTTATCCATTTTCTGCTGTTTAGAATCTCAAAACTTTCAGAGAGTTCTCATCCGTATTGACTGGGACACTAAGGTTTATAGTCTTTGTTCTAATCGTCATCCTGATTATTACAACATAATTATTATACCGTTCCAGAGGCTCTTCTATGTAGTTCCTCGTTCTATTGATAGATCAGAGGGTCTCTTCTTTGTAGGGCGGCGGCATTCAAGGGTCACGTGGTTCTTTCATGCTGCGGACCAAATAAAAAAATAAATAATTAGTGGTACAATTAGAGCAGTGACAAAGCAACACATGCTGAATTATTATATTTCGATTTCTCAAACACACTCTACTCTCTTTCAGATACCGGCATTTGGTGCATAAAGGTTTCTGTTCTTTTAAAAGGAACATTTTTTGGCGGCTCAAAGGTACAGACACTGGAGTGCTCATATTACCATATCTTGATCCCATAAGAAGGTAAAACTTATAATCAACAGTGTTCTATGTGTTACAGGGGGATGTAGAGGATGAGAAGAGCAGCAAGAAAAGGGAGAAGATGGAGAAGAAGGCCTCAAGAGGCAAATTTATCAAAACCAGGAATCGCCAATGTTCCATATTTTACACGCTGGAGATTAGCTTAGCTTGGCCTGGCAGAAAGCTAGTGAGCTGTTTGACAAATATTGTAATTCATGTGTTCATTTATAATTCTCAAATCCTGCTAGAGCTAAGCAGTGTATAGCATCTTTTGGGAGGTGCTTTCATAGACCAATCCTTCGATTTACCTAATCTCTTCATCATGTGAGTGTGATTGGATAGTTTGGCCAATGCACAGAAAATCTATTTATACAACTAGTAACAATTTTATATATTCTCTCTGCAGAGCAAATGCTAATGCATTATATGTATCAATTTGTTGGGCTTAATCTTTTTTTTTGTGGGGGGGGGGGGGGGGGGGGGGGGGTGGGTTTGTAATTTTAATTTAACATACTTTACTGGAGTCGTAAGTAAGATATGCTTTATTTTGTAACCTGCCGGAGAAGGTGAAGCAAAAAGTGTTAATTAAGAATTGATCTTACGGCAACGGCTCCAGAGCAGTATTAACACTTTCAGCCCACAATGCACCGAGGAGGTAATATGAAAGTTCTGCAAGACCTGCTAACCTCAGACGTAAAAGATAAGGTACAAATATAGGATGTAGTTTGTATTTAACGTAAAAATAACCAAATCTGTAATCTGTTTATGTGTACAAATATATGAGCGAGCGTGGATGCCCTGGGACATCGGATTCCATCATAGCTTTATCTTTCAGTCGGATTCCATCATAGCTTTTATCTTTCAGTCCTAGACTGATGAGTAATTTTCTTTCTTTCTGAATTCACAAGTGTAATTTTTGTGTACAAAAGAAAAGCAAAAGCCCCTTCACTTGGTATCACAACTCATTCGTCTCGGTAGAGAAAGAGAAAGAAGCCAATAGAACACACCGGAGACGAAGAAGCTGACAAACCATGCGTTGTTGTAGGCCACAACAAATGCCTGCGGCGCGTTCGACAGAATTCCCAGCTTTTGTAGGAAGCCCGGAACAATGGGCAAAATGCCGGCGACGAGAGCCAGCAATGCAGCAGCATTGAATCCGTTCGAGTAGTAATAGGGGCCGTGAGGATTGTCCGAATACAGGGCGGCGACGTCCAAATCCATGCGCTTCACGAGGTAGTAGTCGGCGAGGATTATCGCCCCGATCGGGCCCATGAGCGCCGAGTACCCGAGCAGCCACGTGTACACGAAGCTCTCGCTGGAGCTGAGCAGCCGCCACGGCTGGAAAGCAATCCCCAGCAGCGCAGTAACGAGCGCCCCTCTGGCGAACGTGAACCTCCGGGGGCTCAGATTAACGAGGGCGTTGGCGGGGGCGACCACGTTGGCGGCGATGTTAGTGGTGATGGTGGCGAGACTGATGCCGAAGATGGCGACGAGCGTGGTCGGGAGGCCGCCGATCCGGGCGAGGAGGTGGATGGGATCGGAGATGACGCGGCCGAAGATGACCTCCGTGGAAGAAGTAATTGCCAGGCCGGCGAAAGTGAAGAGGCCCATGAATAGTGGGAGGCCGGCCTGGCCGACGATCTGGTCGGTCTGGCTGCGGGCAAAGCGGGAGAAGTCGGGTATGTTGAGGGCGACGGTGGCCCAGAAGCTGATGTTGGCGGTGAGCGACGGGAAGAAGACGGACCAGAACTGGGAGCCGGTCAGGCGAGAAGGGACTGAGAGCATGCGTCCGAATCCGCCGGCTCTGATGTAGGCCCAGCAGAGCAAGGAGGAGGTGAGGAGGATGAGGATGGGCGCCGAGTACTTCTCGAGCTCCCGGATTCCGTGCATGCCCCGCAGGACGATGACCAACTGCGCGAGCCAGAAGAGGAGGAAGCAGGAGAATTGGAGAGGGGAGGTGCCCAGCCAGGAGATTGGGTCGAGGGCGGCGGGGGACGATTTCAGGGAGGACGGGAGGAGGAGGAAGACGGCTCGCCCGCCGATCCAGGACTCGATGCCGAACCACCCGCAGCCGACGAGGGCGCGGAGGAGGGCGGGCACGTGGGCGCCGCGGAGGCCGAAGGCGGCGCGGGCGAGGACGGGGAAGGGGACTCCGAGGGCGGCGCCGGGGACGGCGGTGAGGACGAGGGGGACGAGGACGATGAGGTTGGCCGCGACGACGGTGGCGACGCCCTGCCACCACGACATGCCGAGGTCGACGAGGCTGCCGGCCAGGTAGTAGGAGGGCACGCCCACGACCAGCCCCACCCACAGGCTCGCCATGTCCAGCGCCGTGAAGGTGCGCTGCGACGGAGGGATCGGGGCGAGGTCGGAGGAGTCGGAGGAGGAGGAGGAGGAGACTACTACTTGGGAATTGGGAGATCTGGGGCCAAATGGTCGGAGGTGTTGACTTGGGAAGCGGGAGGAGGAGGAGGAGGAGGAGGAGAGGCGGAGGGCGATGGTGTTGGTGGCGGCGGTGGTGGTGGTGGTGGTGATGGTGGGGAAGAGGAGGCGGTGGGGCTGGAAACGGAGACGGAGACTGAGGCAAGAGGACTCCATGACCATGAGAGGTGGAGAGATTCACTCAGACTTAGATGAGGGATAGGAATCTCGTTAAAAGAGTGGAATCTCAGTTTATGAGGATGGGAGGTAGCTTGGGATATTTGGGTCCTCAACAAATAAGAAAACAAATAAGAAACTGGCAACTGGTTTCGTTGGACCAATAAATCGTCGGGATATTTGGCTTTCAAGTAGTCACGAAATGTTGGACAAAAAGGAAATGTTACTGAGATACGGTTACGCACGCATCCAAAGTCCAACCGTTGGACAAAAATCCAACATCCAATTCATCCAAAATTTTAAATATTTTTGACAACTTTTAATATTAAAAACATAAAAATGAAACAATTATAAAAATATTAGATCCTTAAATAAGGAAAAAAAAAGTAAATTTATATTCATTTCTACATATACAAGGCAACATTGCTCTTAATAATCACGAATTATATGTTGTCGTACTGTATTTGTAATTTGTTATAGCGCAGCATAATACAAAAGCAAAAGCAAAAACGAAAACAAAAAAGCTGCCCCCCGCTGAGCCAAAAAAAGGGTTAGGGAAGATCTAATCACATGATAAAGCAGATTTAACAAAACAAAACTCAGGGTTTTGCATGAAGCAAATAACGAAACAGTGCACAACTGAGGCTATCACTGGGAAAAGCCCTTGCTCAATGAGGCTAGCAGGTTGAGGCAAGGACATGAAGCACCAACTTTACTAGTTATTTTATAACTGGCAACCATTCAAATATCGCGCAGCTACACAATTTTGGTAACTACCAACAAGTAACATGAAAGTCAAAGTCTAACATAATTGTCCAGAACATGAAGAGCGGCCAAATAGAAAGTCCCACCAGCATTCGAAGAAAAAGTAAAGCAACATGGAAATAAGGATGATCAAAGAAAAATAAAGTTACAAGCACATCGCCCATCGATCATGACAAGGGGAAAGGATGCGGAGAAAGAAGGCACTTTCCGACTCCACATCCAAAATTTACCAGAAATAAGAGCCGAGAATTGGCTGCTACTACCGAGACCTGTAGTAGTCACGCTCTCTTCCGTACTCGCGGCCTCTCTCATAATCACGATCTCTTTCTCTGTCTCTCCCCCTTTCCCTATCCCGATCCCGATCCCTCTCCCTTTCTCTGCTGCGGCTCCTTCGCCTCTCCCTCTCATGACCATCTCTTTCCCTGTTCCTGCTGCTCTCCCTGTCTTCAGAGCCTCTACCCCGGTCTCTGCTTCTCTCTATGCGATCTCTTCCAGTCACATCTACAACTGCCATACAAAAATAATAGAGAAATTGTGCAGAAATCTATTAAATGAGACATTGCTCTCTTACAGAAACACATTTTTCAATGCCGAAAGTAAATGGCAGCAATCAAACAATAAAAAACTCCTCCACAAGAAAGTTACACGGATGAATATAATTAATGCTGTAGCTACAGGAAATACAGAAAAAAAATATAAACAATCTTAGTAGAGAGCAAAACATACCTAATTCTTCAACCTCCCATCCAGCACGACCTGAACCTGGGATAGTCTGTCCAGCTTCAGATTGCTGTGCTTTGGCACGGAATTTCTTTTTGAGGTTACCAAACTCATCATATATCTCTCCATCGTCCTAAACACAAAGAAAAAAGTCATTTGCAGGTGGGAAAAAAAAAAAACAAAAATGCCATAAGGATGCAAATAAGAAACTAAGCCCAATTCTCAAAAAAAAAAAAAGAAACTAAGCCCTAACCTCTTCAGCTTCTTTTCGGCGCCTTCTTGTTTCTTCTATTTCTTCTTCATCGAGTTCTTTGTAACCACCAGCACGGCCTCCTCTGAGAAATTAACAAAGAAATGAGTTCTAAATAATTCAATTTCCGAAAACAGAACAGCAAAACTATTAATTAGTTGGTAACCAATAATGCTACAGGTTTAAATTTGAAAAAAAAAAGAAAAAAGAAAAGAAAAGAAGATAATTTGTCGATAACCGCGCTGTGAGCACAATAGTGAAAAGCTTTCTTACCTCACACCACCCTCATTGTGACCAGGCTTATTGGTGTTACAGATGTTGCACTTAGTCCGCTTGGCCCAATTAATATTGCCACACCTGAAACACACATTTCATAGCCAAAAAGTAAAGATCAAATATCATATTACATCCATTTGTTAGACAGAAAAATATTTTTTATTGCATAGTATCAATAACATGCCAAAAGATAGGAGAGACAGAATAGGGAGGAGATACATATTACAAAAGTAAGCACCCATCATATATTTCTGCAGAATAGGTAAAAAAAACTCTTTCTCTACGTTATTCCATAACAATCTCCAAGAATTAGCCATCACTGCAATTACACTCCATATCTTTACTGGATTGTGACTAGTGAGCAAAAGTTAATTCCATAAAGTCAATATAGCACGCTTCTACATCAACAGTCCCAAATAAAGATATTAACCACGAAACGAAGCTAAATATAACAAGTTTGAGGGCATTTGCCTTTTAAAAGTTTGAGAGATTCACTTGGATTTTTGAGCCCTTAAGATGATACTTCAAAAGAAAAAAAAACAGAAAATTTTGAATGGGGAGTTTTAACCAGGTGGGACATTTCTTACATTGGGCAGGGCCAATCATTCGGACCGAAAAGGCCTGTAGGACCACCAACAGGGCGGCTCCTTCCACCTGCATCACTACCGCCGCGGCCCCTTCCTCGACCAGCACCGCCGCCGCCGGCGCCCATGCCACCAGCACCCGCAGGGCGAGCTGTTCCACAACGGTTGCACACACCACGGAATGCAAAATTTACATTGGAGCAGCTGCCACAAAGAAAAGGCATGAGAAAAGAAAATATATTCACCCAAAAGAGAGTGGACTAGTAGTACGAAATTTGCAGTGCAAGAAGAGTTGCTCACCAATCGCCACAGACCTTGTATTTGGGCATAACCAATCGCCATCTTGCTGCCATGCTTTCCCGGAGGGGTCACCTCGTCCCCTACCTCGGCCTGCGTCATTGTCCATTTCATCATGTCCGCCAAAATCACCTGCCATGCTTGGATTTGCAGCATTAAATGAGTTACTAACTGAATCTTTGTTCTTTGACTCAGCTATGAATACTTCAATGGTGCTCCCGTGAAAATCCTTGTTGTGAAACCATTCCACTGCAGCCAAAGCAGCATGAGGATCCTCGTACGTAACCGTTGCATCACCCTTTGGTTCGTCAGTCACTTTATCCCTGTACAACCAAATTTTTGGCCTACCAGTCTTTTTATCCTTCTGCAATGATTCAAACATACAAACAGACAAGCAGTGTGATAAGGATGTCGAATAGTTCAACAGAAATAATCATATTTAAGAGATTTGAAGAACTTCTGAGATGGTTTAAAAACGATACCTGGTGAAACCCCATACCTTTAGCAACCCTATAGTGCCAAAATACTCCGCAAGCATATTCTCATCAGTTCCAGCAGGTAGTTTACATACGTAGACAGAGCCATTAGAAGGTCCGCCTCTTGAAGCATAACTTGCCATCTGACACAATATAAAAAACATATATATGATATATTCCTCAATAGCTAGTGCACATTTGGAAAAAAAGTATTTCTAGACCGACAGAAAAAGGTTGAAAGTAAGATGTCAGACTGCTGCGGTCACTTAACTGTACCAAAGCATCAAAAGTTACATATACAAATTTTTTCCAACCAAGAGAGATAAACTGAAAATTCATAATTTTAGGAGGGAAACACTATTTTACCAGCATTAGGGCACGAGAAGTGAAACGAAAAACAACTAGATTGGTACAATTTACAAATTGCAATGAACTTATTAGCAAAATGTACTAAATCAGTCTCCAAGGAAGAAATACAGACCTAGTTAGGGCATCTGGCCAGTTGATCGGAAAGTTCCAAAACCACTCTTTCATTCCGAATTATTCCTAATATAAAATCCAACAAATTTTCCTTCGGACCTTATTTTTGGATTTAGATAGGCAAGGACAAGGATCTCTTATCAGGTCATGCATTTATTTTACTGTTCAATCTATGTGCACAAGTGAACATACTTATGACTTCAGATAATTTTACATAACATGCTACACAAGATCTTCGCTACATTTGTCAAATTGATCACATTTTTAATCAATAAGTTACAAGGATGCGATAATAATAATGGCGCGCAAGTTCATAAGCTTCAGACAAAATTGCGAACAACCCAACCAACATAAACTCTCTTCAATCTACGTGAGTTACAAGCGAAATAATAATGGCGCGCAAGTTCATAAGCTTCAGACAAAATTGCGAACAACCCAACCAACATAAACTCTCTTCAATCTACGTGAGTTACAAGCGAAATATATATATATATATATTGCTAGATTCACATGAGTTACTTATCTTAAGATTTCATCCACTAGTCTAAAATTATTACGCTTATATCTACCAAAACAAAATTTACTCTATGAATAGCTCTACGAATATTACGAATTTCACCTCCAATTGCTTAAGATCACGCTCAATTTGGGACTCACTGAACATCAACAAGAACAAAATTACATCAAAAAAATCCCAAAACCTCGCCCATATCCTAGATCAAACGAACACCCATTCCCACGATACATCTAAAATGAATAGAACAAACCAAAAAAAAAAAAACTCGACCAATCCACAAAATATCCAATAACATGAAAAGTTCAACCAAAAACCACAAAATCGACCAATAGCTACACGATCTACACAACAAAATGCCTAGGAATTGGGCATATTAGGAGATCTAAAAGGAGAAATTCGCACCTCGGGTAGCTAATTTTGCGTCGCGAAAACCTTCTCTCGAACAAACCCTAGAAATGAAAGAACGAAAAAGGAGACGATCGAGGAAGCTATGTAGAATGGGGATGAGAATGGGCCCACTTTTATACGAACATTACGGTCCACTAAACAACGATTGGGCCCATGTTCTATGTAGATGGGCTCGCCCCGGTTTTCATCATTGTTTTCTCAATTTGTATCAGCTTTAATTTGGGTTTGGGCCCAAGCGTAGCAACGCGACGCGTAGCCAATTTTTTTTTTTTTTTTTCAAGAATAATAATAATAATAATAATAAATGCTAGAACAAGAGTGAATTATGGTTAATATTTTTTTTTTTTCATAATTGGTAATAGAGTCTCCCTGACCCAGTATTACTATTAATAATAATTATTAATAATAATATACTTACGTAAGGTTACAACTACAGGTGAGAAAATTTCGATTTGGCAATGTTTGGAATGTTGCGCAACATTCCAAACTAACGAGACTAATAATTGGATAAGATTAATGTGTCTTTCATACCGTTATTGTATTAGATACTTTATTTTTTTTGTAAATATTTATTTTTTTATTTTTTTCTTCTTAACTTTTAAAAATCTATATTTTATTATTTAAAAATTCAAGTTGATGCATTTAGCCTCCCTCCGTCAGAGTTCTGTCAATATTCTGTCAATTTCTTATGATTTATACAAAAAAATACCACATAAATATATTAATTTTTTTTTATAGAGTAAGTAAGGGTAATATAATTATTTTACCATCTTCATTAACACTATAACCTCTAAAAATATTTTCTAATATTTTAAGAAATAAAATATATATTTTTAAAATCAAGAAAAAAAAAGTAGATATTTACAAAAAAAAAAAAAAAAAAAAAAAAAAAAAAAAAAACTGTATTTTAGCCATATTTTAATTTTACAGGTTGTAAATTTTGAGGATTTCTTTTACACATGCTTAATCTTACCCATACTTAGCCCACTAGTTGAAGACTTGTAACGGTTTATATTTAGGTCTCAAATTTGAAGCTTGTTGTTTTAATTATGTTCATATATACTCCTAACAAATTTTAAAAATATCTTTTTAACTTTTTAAATTCAAATATTATTATCTATATAAAATTATTATTTTATCCTTTTAAATATATTTTTTTATTATAATTTTTTTTTTCTTTGTCCTTAAGTTAGGGACAATCAAAATATTTAAATTTTTTATTTTTTTAAATATATTCTTCTATCGCTAATTTTTTTTATTTTATTTATCCTATATATATATATATATATATATATATATATATATATATATATATATATATATATATATATATATATATATATAACTCGAATAAAAATTTAATTAGAATTTAACTTGACATAACTTACCGGATATTAACTCTAAAAAATAGAGATAAATAAAATATTTTTAAAGTATTGAAGAATATATGAGATATTATATCTTATATTTATAATTGGGTTTATTTCTAAAAAATTGAACAAATAATTTTTTTTTTTTTTTAACATCTAATTTTTTTGAAGTTGTCGAGTCGTCGTGTCTGAGTCGTGTCGTATCACGTATTTCGTGGTAGTATCCACCACACTTAGATGTTAATTGGTCTTTCATAAATGCATTTTGTTTAACTTTTTATTACTTATTAAATATTTGTGTAATTAATTTTTTTTTTGTGCGTTATTAATTTCGTGTATCGATAGACTTGCCCTTTTTTGCCTGTGATTATTAAGTTATTTCAAAGACATGTTATTAAACTTTATGCCGCATTATTTTTATTAGATAATTACATAAACTAAAGTCATAGTAATCATACTCCAGCAACTTTTATTTTTTATTTTTAAAAACAAAAACATATTTTTATTTATAAATAAACTTAATTAAAAAAATTAAGCAATTTGACATCGAACTTATAACTTTAAAAACCAACTATCAAAATTTTAGGGGTTGGCTCCGTTGAGATCAATCTTGGAGTCTATTGATATTTCTCATGATGAACGTATAAACGAAAATAAAATAAAAAATTGATCACCACAAAAAATTAAATTTTAAATGCACAATAAAATAAAGAGTACACAAATTTATTTCAAAAAATTTTTATTAAAAAAAAAAAAAAAGAAATTTGCTATTTTAAAAAAGATACAAATTATTCAAAAAAAAAAAAAAAAAATCTTAAGAAATTTTTCTTAACGAAACCGATGCATATCGTAGGGGCGGAATCTCCTGCACTAGTCGCCGAAATCATCGACAAATCAAACATATAAAATCGAAACGATTTTCAATTTAGAGTGACAGCTACCAATATTAATTCCCACCAAATTAAAGAATAAAAAAATATTTTTGATGGCTAATATTATTGATCTTTATTTAATTAATTACTTTCTGTTTTCTTGGAATCATCACACATATTTAATTTTATAAGTAACTTTTGAAAGATTCATGCTTGATCTTACAATGAATATATTGATTAATTTCACGAAAAAAAATCAATAATACTACTAGCCATAAAACATTTATGATCTTGTTTCTACCAGAAAATGCATGTTAGGCCGGGGGAGACTCCTTCAATATTTTATTAAAGTTTGATTCAGAGGCACGAAAAATAAAAAAGAAAATGTTTTTTCTGTTTTAATTCATCTAAACAGAAATTTCTCCAACAATATATTAATAATCAATATAAGTAATAAAGTTACTAATTAGAAAGCAAATTAAGTATCTTGACCCAATGATGATGATTAAGTAGATACAAAGAAGCTAACTACACCAAATTAAAATAATCACTGGATCGAATGCATATGGAAGTATGCTATTTGTAACTTTTTAATATTAGATCAGCAGAGCTTACTATATATATTTAAATGTGAAATATTATTATGAATAAAAAAATTAAAAATAGTTACTGCGCGCAATCCAATCATAAATTAATTAATTAACATCTCCAGCAATCTCAAACAACACACCGATCGATCTAATTAACGTCAAAAACATGCACACTCAGATATCAACATCACAATACACTGTATCAAACGACGTAGGCGACGAGAAGTTTATAAGCACTTGGGGGCAGTACACCCTGAGCATGTAGTGGCGGGTCTTTACGGCTCCTACCTTGAACCGGATCCTCGCCCGGACCCTCACCTCGACGCCCAGCACCCCGCCCGACCGGCGGTGCTTCATGTCCAGCGCGACGGCGGGGAGCAGCGGCGCCGACCGTGCCGCAGGCGCCGCCTCGATCCTCGTCTCGTTCCTTCGCGGCTGGAAGAACGGCGCCGCCTCCGTAAACGCCAGCATCTGGTCGCCGTACCACACCGCCACCTCGAAGCTGTCGTAGTACAGCGCCACCTTCCGGTTCCTGCGGTTGTCGGCGCGGAGGGTGAGGTCGAACGTCGCGTTGAGGGCGCCCCCGGCCGTGATGTTGAAGCCGCGCACGCGGGCACCAACGACGGTGTAGTCGACCGGGGCGGGGCGGACGGCCAGCCAGAAGATGAGCACCGCGAGGCCCGCGACGACGATGACGCCAATGATGGCGATGGCGATGCAGTGCAGGGGCCCCAGGCGCCTGCGCTGGGCCGGCGTTGCGAAACCACTGCCGCGGACCATGGCGGTGGTGTAGAGAGTGCTGGGTATTGTTAGTAATATAATTGTTTGAGAGAGGGGGTAGGTTTTATATATATAAAAAAAAAAAGTGGAGTGAAACTTTTGAGTATATATATGAGGAGTGCTGGTTACAGATTGGAGGAATTTCTTAGCTAATTAACTCTGATATATAACCTGCAGGTTTTGTTCTCTCTTTATCTGCTTTGTAGCCTGAGTGTGTGTTTTCTCTTTAGCTTTGCTTTTGCCTTTGAATACTTTTTTTTGGCTTTGGAATCCTTCTTGCTTACTCCAGGATTAATTACTCGGTTCAAGAATTGGGAATTAATGAATCAGGATCCAGTGTTCTAATTAATTACTTCTCACAGGTATCTTTTTTGGCCTATGCTGTACGTTATACCTTCTCCCAGTTTTGTTCCAAGTATCTTTTTCATCGATCTATCCCTTTTTAATTCCTCCTTGCCATGCGACCAAGTTATGCTGTTAATTAATGTGCGGGACAAGCCTCGTGTGCTAAATTGAACAGCAAGATTTGAACATTTAGTTTTGTGCTTTGGACATAAACAGTAGTACAAAATTCAGGATTTAATATTACATACGACTGAAACCTTATCTATGGCCGAGGAGTACGCGTGCAAAATTTTAGATTCGCCATGTCAAGCATAATAATTGGAATATAAAAATGCTATAGATTCCCACAACCAAGCCATTTTGATAGTAATAATTTGCTTAATAATTATGGCTCTATATAGTAATTAAAATTATTAATATTAAAGAATTATCAATATATTTGGTATAATTAATTGATTATTTATTTGAACAAAATCATATAATTTTTTTTTTTTTTTTTTAAAAAAAAGGTCCAATGAATTGGACTTAGGCTGATCCATCCAGATTCGCTCGCCCATTCCAATGTCATGTGGATCAGGCTTAATTTGTTCGGGTAAAAAATGGGCCGGGTTGGCCCACTGATCCATGTAGAGGATTCGATAACGCTGCAGCAACTAGTCCAAAACTCCAAATTCCAAGTTTAGATAATTTATTCATCTTCACGAACCCGGTCCAGTTTCCTACCAACCTGCTGATAGAATTTATATGGTATAAAATAAAATCGAATACATATCAATATTCAGAAACATAAATAAAACTGTAAAATATCTTACAGAGCGCCATCGAAAAAAAATTCTTGATTAAACAGCGGAAGCAAGAAATTCGGTTGCAATACTAAACACTACCTACCAAACTAGGTAATCTGGTTTCTCCTCCTTTCTCAGGCACTCTTCCGTATGGTATGGATTTAATGAATAATCTTACCAGAACGCACATGAGTAGGTGGCAGGACCAGTACCCCTTTATATAGATTCCAGATTGACTTCCCATCAAAGTCTGATTATGATATTATTTAATTTAAATGGATGGAAAAAGGATAAGATATACCATATCAAGTAATTCTATATCTTTTAGAATTGACCTTATCTATAGTAAATTCAAATTTAAATATAATTAATTAGGCCACATATATGTAAATCCTAACAATCTCCCATTTGGCTTATATTAATTATATTTCATGAACGGATTTCTATACTCCAAACTTTATTGTGCATTATTGGAAACTTTATGGTCAAATACCTTAGAACTCACTTGATCCTTAACTCAAAAATAAAAGACTACAATGATAGGAACTATGGCGGTCCACCTCTCTATATTGAAATTTTCCTTCCATAATTACCATATCATCTTCATCTCCTAGCCAAGCACTTTATATGGCACAACTTTATGAATGAACTAAAAATTATATGTCCATTCGTTAACAGACAAAGCTTTATGTCTATTAAACGGTCCAATACAACTGCATCAAAATTGTAACTTTATTGAAAGAAGATAAAAATAATGTCATAATCTTATACATCAAAAGAACTCATTAGACCCATGCTACAAACATGATCTTTATATGACCCAGGTGCTAGCCCCTTGGTCATTGGGTCTGCAACCATACACTTGGTACTGATGTATTCAATTCTAACATATCCTTCATCTATCTTCTCTCTCACAACAAGATACTTGGTGTCCAAGTGTTTACACCTCGTCGTAATCTTGTTGTTATTGGCAAAGAAAACTGCAGCTGAACTATCACAGAAAATCTTTATTGGACGAGCAATGGAGTCCACAATCTTTAAGTCTGTGATAAAATTCCTAAGCCAAATAGCCCGTGATGTGGTCTCATAACATGCAATGTACTCTGCAGCCATGGTCGAAGGAGCAGTAATACTTTGTTTGCTGCTCTTCCATGAAATCGCTCCACCAGCAAGCAGAAAAATATACCCAGGTGTAGACTTTCTGGTATCTGGGCATCCCGCAAAATCAGAGTCTGAATATCCGATCAGCTCCAAATGATCTGATCTCTTGTATATCAGCGTATGATCCAAAGTACCCTTCAAATACCTCATAACTTTCTTAGCAGCCTTCTAATACTCCATACCTGGATTACTTTGATACCTGCCAAGCAATCCAACGGCAAAAGCAATATCCGGACGTGTGCAAGTCTGTGCATACATAAGACTACCAACTGCAGAGGCATATGGTATGGTTTTCATCTGTTCAATTTCTAATTGGTTCTTGGGACACTGAAAAGCATTAAGCTTATCCCCTTTCTGAACGGGAGCAACACTCGGTTTACAATTATGCATTTCAAAATTTTTCAAAACTTTCTTTATGTAGGCCTTTTGAGATAAACTGAGTAAACCTTTATGTCTATCTCTTTTACTTTCAATACCAAGAACATATGAGGCCTCACCTAAATCTTTCATTTCAAAATTTTGAAAAAGAAATTCTTTAGTGTCGTGCAATAGTCCGAGATCATTACTGGCAAGCAAAATATCATCAACATAAAGGACTAAGAAAATTATTTTACTCCCACTAACCTTCAGATATATACATTGATCAACAATGTTTTCTTTAAAACCAAAGGTTAAAACGGTTTGTTTAAACTTTAAGTACCATTGTCGGGAGGCCTGTTTTAGTCCATATATTGATTTCTTTAATTTGCATACCAAGTGCTCCTTTTTTTTTTGCGAGAATCCTTCAGGTTGACTCATATATACCTCTTCATGAAGATCTCCATTTAAAAAAGTAGTTTTTACATCCATCCGGTATAACTCGAGATCGTAATGAGCAACCAGAACCATAATCACACGAAAAGATTCCTTTCTCGATACCGGAGAGAAAGTCTCTTTATAATCAATGCCTTCTTTCTGAGTAAACCTTTTTGCCACAAGACGGGCCTTGTATTTCTCTATGTTACCTTTGGAGTTCCATTTGATTTTATAAACCCACTTGCATCCTACAGGTTTAACTCCTATAGGTAACTCAACAAGATCCCATATCTTATTGTGGTTCATGGATTCAATCTCATCTTTCATGGTATTGTACCATTCTATTCCATTACTGCTATTTATGGCCTCGGAAAAACTAAGAGGATCATTAAGGTTCTTACCATTCTCATAAAGATAGACAATATAATCGCTAAACATAGCCGGTCTTCTCTGTCTTGAAGATCTTCTTAAATCTATCTGATCATCCACTTGTAAATCTTGATGTGGATTATCAATGATAGGTTCACCTTCAATTGGTGGTTCCAAAATAACTTGTTGTTCTACTGGAACTGGAACCATCAAATTATTAGGAACAATAATTGGTATATTCTGTACAGAATCTAAATGTTCTTGAATTTCATCAAATTCAACGAATCAAGGTTCAGAGCTCCCACTAACTGTTTCATCCTCAATAAACCATGCCGTTTTAGTTTCTGCAATCTTTATAGGAAGTGATGGACAGTAAAACTTATACTCTTTGGATCTTTCTGAATAACCAATAAAATATCCTGAAATGGTTCGAGGATCCAATTTCTTTATTTGTGGGTCATACAATTTGGCCTCAGCTTGACAACCCCATGTATGAAAATGTCTTAAACTGGGTTTCCTACCTGTCCAAAGCTCAAAATGAGTCTTAGTGACAACCTTAGTAGGGACCCGATTAAGAATATATAGGGCAGTTTTGAGCGCCTCACCCCACAATGATATCGGAAGGGTAGAATTACTGATCATACTCCTGAGCATATCAATTAATGTGCGATTCCTTCTTTCAGCAACACCATTCTGATCAGGTGTGCCTGGCATGGTGTACTGTGGAACAATCCTGCACTGCTCTAGAAACTTAGCGAAAGGCCCAGGAACTTGGCCTTTATCTGTCTGTCTACCAAAATATTCACCACCCCCATCTGATCTGACCACTTTTATCTTTCTCTCGAGTTGATTCTCTACTTCAGCCTTATATGCCTTAAAGGCATCTAATGCTTCAGATTTCTCTTTAAGCAAGTAAAGATAGTCATATCGAGAGTAGTCATCAGTAAATGTGATAAAATATTTATGGCCAGTAAACGTAAGAGGGAGAGGTCCGCATATATTCGTATGAATCAGCTCTAATGTTCCATCACACCTTTTGGCACCTTTAGAGGAGGTTTTGGTATGCTTTCCCTTTATGTAGTCCACACATATTCCAAAATCAAAGAAGTCAAGATCATCCAAAATTCCTTCTCTAATTAACCTTTGGACTCTCTGTTTCGATATGTGTCCCAACCTCCTATGCCATAACATGGATAACTTTTTATTATTAATGCCACGTTTTGATCCAACATTTCCGTGCATGGTAAGAAGGATTTCACTATACGAATGATTTAAAGTTACTTTATATAGATTATTTTCCAAAACACCAGAGCCAACTATCTCAGATTTGTAGGATAACGAAAAAACTTTATTATCAAAATTGAAACTATATCACAAACCAACAAGTTTCGAAATAGAAATTAAATTCTTTGAAAAATTTGGAACATAAAAGTATCACTTAGATCCAAAACATAACCACCAGAAAGAACTAATCTAAATGTTCCTACAAATTTAACTTTAGTTGGATTTTCTTCAGCAGTATAGATAGTGACTTCATCTTTATTGGGTTTTTCTGCGGTTTAGAAATCCCTGCACGAAATTCGCCACATAGCATGTGGCACCAGAGTCAATCCACCAAGTATTAGATGGAACAGAAACTAAATGCAACTCATGCATCAAAACCAGAAACTTACATTTCTTCTGGAGCCATTTCTGATACTTTAGACAGTCTTTCTTTATATGACCCTTTTTCTTGCGAAAGAAGCACTTGGGAGTCCAATTACTTGATTGGCTTTGTGAACTAGACATGACTTCCATGTTCTTCTTTTTTGATCATTCTTGCCTTTACCGTTCTTAGTACGCTTTATTTGTCCCTTGTGAAAAATAAAGTCAACTGTATTTTATTTTTCTTGTATCAATCTGCCTTCCTCTTGCACACACATAGTCAACAATTCATTGATTGACCATTTATCCTTATGTGTGTTATAGGAGATCTGAAATAGTCCATATTCAGATGGTAAAAGTTCAAAATAAAGTGCACTAAGAATGAATCAGAGATGGTTACTTCAAGTGCAGTGAGCTGCGCTGCAATATCTCGCATTTCCACAATGTGCTCGCGAATCGAGCCTTTTCCGGAGTACTTCATGGAAGACAGTTTATTCATTAGGGTACTCGCCAAAGCTTTACTGGAGCTTACAAACTGTTGCTCCACAACATTTAAGAAATCGCGGGCTGTCTTACATTCAGTAATTGAGTTCCGAATATTTTTACCGACACGCGCCTTCATCAGCATCAAACTAAGTCGATTAGAGCGCTCCCACTTTTCCAAAAATACTGTTTAGATTGGCGTACTTTGATCTGTAAAAGGAAGAGATTTTTTTTTTCTCTTAGAGCCAAATCGAGATCCATACACCCTAATGTAAGCATAATCTGTTCTTTCTACTCCGAGTAATTAGAACCATTAAGCATAGGAACAGAATCACCAATAGGAACAAAGGATGAAGTCATAGCTGTAAAATAAAATGCATGTCTTTATTAATAAGAAACCACATCATAATATTCCACACCAAAATTAGAAAAATATAATTTATATGACATCACAACACCTCTTTTGGGAGCAGAATTATGAGCATAAGTATTTTTCTTTCTTTCTTTATGCATATACTTTATATGACATCATAACCCCTCCTTTGGGAGCAAAGTTACGATCATAAATATGCAATTTTTTTATCAGAAATTAATTTAGACTTTCTGTAGATCGTGATAATTTCAAGTTTTCCATATGAAGAAATTTTCAGCTTTGGCCAGGCAAATTTCTCCAAACGAGTTACAAGAAAATTACCATCCTACACCACCCATATACCTTTATGTCTAGAATCATACTAAACAAAAATAATAGGGTGCAATTTCTACATGCACTTCTTTAAAGCGATTCTATTTTTTCTGAACGAGGCCGCTTTGGCTTGCACCCGAACAGTTGAAACAATAAATTAATTTGACTTAGTGCCGTATAATTAACATGAAAATTATCCAAAAAAATGCTAATTTAAAGTAAATTAATTTATTATTCTTTAGTTAGGGCTGATTTGGCTTGCACCTAATTAATCGAAATAATAAATTAATTTAACTTAGCGTCTAGATTTAAATAATCTAACAATAATTGTGATTATTTAATTTTCATGTTATGTCTGATCAAAATAACACTTTATGATATACATAAGTATAGATGCAATAATTTAAAATATAATATTACAATCATAAAATTTATGTATATCCATTATATCACCATAAATATCAAATAAATAAATTTATGATAAATTAATATTGTATGCAAAATTTAAATTCTTATGTGAACGGATTCTTTATGTTCACAATACTTTATTAATTCATGAATCGAAATAAGATGAATTAATAAACTTAATAATTAAAAGTAATCTTTTATGAATTCGGAACAAATAAATAAGTTTTAATAACACATTAAAGTCCAATAAAAGAAAGATAGCCATAATCGTAAGAATTACATTGTCTCGGATCCAGAGGAGGCACAAACCAAAAATTTATTTTTCTTCAATTAATTGGATTTCATCCAAACAACTCATAGAGTCCCAAAATTATGACATGCCATAATGATGCAGTGGTGTCGTACTGTAAGGTCACACATAAACAAAACCGAGTGGCCTTATGACGTCTTTTCCAAAATTGAAAAACTAAGAAATAACGATATCCAAATTTAAAAAAAGAAAAATAAAGCACATCAACAACAATAAGATGGCCATGAACAAATCATACGACGTGGCAATATTTCAAGAAAATCTTGGCTATATATAATTAAATCCAAAGTCTAAAATCCGTTTTAAAAAATAAATTCATCATTATTCAATTCAATTTAATAAAGCATACAATATTAAATTTATCTAACTGGCTCCGATACCAATTGATGGAATTTATATGGTATAAATAAAATTGAATACATACCAATATTCATGATCATAAATAAAACTGTAAAATATCTTACAGAGCGCCATCGAAAAGAAATTCTTGATTAAACAGCGGAAGCAAGAAATTCGGTTGCAATACTAAACAGTACCGACCGAACTAGATAATTTGGTTTCTCCTCCTTTCTCAGGCACTCTTCTGTATGGTGTGGATTTAATGAATAATCTTATCAGAATGCACATGAGTAAGTGGCAGGACCAGTATCCCTTTATATAGATTTCAGATCGACTTTCCATCAAAGTCTAATTAGGATTCTATTTAATTTAAATGAATGGAAAAAGAATAAGATATATCATATTAAGTAATTCTATATTTTTTAGAATTGATCTTATCTATAATAAATTTAAATTTAAATATAATTAATTAGATCATGTATATGAAATGCTAACACCTGCATCTTTGATCATTGCAAAGGATTACATCACCAGCTCGTTAAAGCATCTTTTGTTTCATCCAATCCAGAGTTGGGTAATGTTATTTTCCACCATAAATATTTATTCATGTTCTTGTAACTTTACTTTTCCAATATGTCATATTTGGCATCCACTTGTGTGGTACAGAGTCTATTACAAAAGAAAAAGATGCAAAAAAAAGATAATAAAAAATTTATTGCTTAACTTTTGCATTATTTTATATTGCTAAAATGAAAATTTTTTATAAAACATTTTTTTTTAAAAAAAAATTGAACTGTAGTTTCAAAACTATTAATTTTTTTCATCAAGCAAACAGGGACCACAAATATTTTTCATTTAAATTTTAGTTCAAATGCATATTATTTTCAACCTAAAAATTAATTACAAATTCATATATACTTGTATAGTTAACCGCATCAATTAAATTTTCTTCTTATTCTGATGAAAGTTTTAAAATAACCATGCAGATCAGTGCACATATACATAGCTGCAGTTTAATAATTATTAAAATAAAAACAGATAAATAAGTAAACTAGTAAAATAACAAAGGGTGAATTTCATACCGCTCTCCATAAATAAATATATTGAATACTATATATATTTCTATATATAAAATTTAATTTTTTATATTTAATTTTTTAAAAATTTTAAATTATTTATATATATCTCTCTACTTTGTTGTCATTAGTTTACGATTTATTTTTTAACAGAATATAAGTGAAATATTAATTTTATTTTTATAAATTTATCCCTCCAAAAATTTCAACTGGTTAAAAAAATAAAACAATGTTAAGTATTTAATCTATAATTAACTATATTTTTCTAATATATATTGACTAAACAAATATATATATATATATATATATATATATATATATATATATATATATATATATAACTAAAATATTTCTAGAAATTAAATATATATAAAAATATTATGAAATTAACCAATAACAAAAACCCTAGTACAACACATAGAGAGAGACTAGATTGGTGGAGTATTTGTTCGCATGCACGACGCGACGGCACCCACTCGAACACCATATATACACCAACAAAAATGGCTAAAGAGGAACAAAATTATGGTGAGTTGGATTAGGTCCAACTTCTTTTTGGCCTATCATAGTCATAGATCGATAGATGTGAACAACGAGAGTGATCACCATTAATTCCATCCAATGTGTAATCCGTATTAATTAAAGGAAACTCACACTCAATAGTATTTTAATATATTATTATATTTAATATTTTTTTATTATTATTTTAGTTTATTCAACATATATATGTGTATATATATTATTTTCGAATATAAAATAATACTTTATCTCTAAAAATTTAAATGGTTAAAGAATAGTACTTTATTGCCGCCACCTTGTTTCATTCGGGGAAGATGAGGAATCAAGAATAAAAATTCAATAGTCTTACTAATAATAATAATAATAATAATAATAATAATAATATCTCTTCAAGAGGAGGACAAAACTTTAAAAAGTAACCTAATTGATCACTTAGATTTTTAAAAGCAATTTTGCTACGTCAAATACGTTATATTTACCAAGGAGAAAGCGATCCTTTGTGCAAAGTCTACGAGGCCACGCATGGGAAAATGCCTCAGCATGCACTAGGTATGCTCCTGCGTTACATTCTCAAAGTCAAAACATTATGACTTTGTTTCGTTCAGAGCACTAGGTACATGGTTTTGCGTTACATTAATTCTCAAAGTCAAAATATTATTTCTGTGTTTCCATTCACATATAAACTAAAATTATTTATTTTAAATATAGATATAGGTTTATGAATAAATAAAAATAAGATTAATTTTGTGCTTAAATAAAAAATTTTAGAAGTAAAAAAAAAAAAGAGAGAGTTTGAATAATTAATTAGATTGAAATAATAAAAATAAAATAATTATAATTTTAAAATAATAATATTTTATCTAATTAATTAATATAAAAATATTAAATAAATAATAATTCAAGTTATTTAGTTAATAATTCTAAATATTAATTGATAAAATAATTAATAATAATGAGTATTTTTTTAATAAATAATTTAATTAACTACAAATAAATTAATAAATTAACTAGTTAATAAAATAATTTGATTAGTCAAAATATATATTAGATTAATTAAAAAGTTAATACAATAATTTAAATTACATTTATTTTAATTAAATTTATTTTTAAGTGGAAATAAATTTGTTTTAAAAACTATACTATAGCGACAGTTTTAAATGTTCTAAAATCTAAAAAAATGCCGCTAGTAAAAATACCAACACTTGTAATTAGTGTCGCTATATGTGCAGTCGATAGGGTGTATAGCAGCACATTATTATAATATGTCCTAAAAATGTGTCTCTATAACTTAATTTTGTTGTAGTATATATATATATATATATATATATATATATATATATATATATATATATATATATGAGCTTCTATGTTTGTAAAAATATCAAATCATCGATACTTGTAGATTTTTAGCTATTGGATTAAAGGATGTGTGGTTATGATGATAATGGATTCTTTGAGTTTAGTGGGTGCATGGTTGGTGAAATAGTATGATTTAATGGGTAAAATTAGTCAAAGTAATAGATTTAACGATTAAAAACTTACAAGAACCAAAGTAATAGACTTATAAGTATAGTAACCAAACTATATATAATATATATATATATATATATATATATATATATATATATATATATAGAGGGCTACTGTATTTTTATGAGTATAAATATTTTGTATTCATAACTTTTTCGCCTTTAGATGAAAGAATGTGCGGTTAGGATAATAATGGTCTCCCTAGAGTTTATTAGTTTGTTAGTGAAATAGTATAAATCATAGAACTATTATAATCCTAATCGCGCATTTCTTCATCCAAGGAATACAAATTTATGAATACGAAAAGATTTTACTCATAAGAATATAATAGGCGAACTATATATATATATATATATATATTAGAATTGGAATTTGTGCTATTTATTTTTTCTTTCTCTTTTTTTAGTTGAATTTATAAAAATACAAATCCTAATGCAAATCCAATGATAACAAATTTATAAATACATTTGTACTTGTGTTTTTGAG